>JAJLWK010000044.1:0-38709 GCA_030570675.1 Myxozyma neglecta | reverse complement strand
TTGCAACAAGGCGATGCCCAACCCATTCGAGCTCATGGCGAAAAAAGACTGACTTTTCAGTATTGATATGTAAGTGTTGCGCAGAAAGTGTCTGCAAGATGGCAGCTAGGTGCTTGGCATGAGCAGTGGCCATGTCACTGAAAATTAGGATGTCATCCAAATAAGCACGTGCATATGCTTGATGTGGTTGTAATAAATCCATAACAAATCTCGAAAATAGTTCAGGGGCATTGACGAGCCCAAAGGGAAGGACATGCCAACAGAAAAAGCCTGAGGAGGTTCAAAAGGTAGTAAGTTCTTCTGTGTCAGGGTGGAGTCATAAGTGATGATACGCTTTTGATAAGTCCAGAGAAGAGAAGAAGTTGCCGGTAACGTCAACTAAGAGTTCGTGAAATGTGTTAATCTGAGCTGGAAACACAAGTGTAATGTCATTCAGTTGTCAATAATCAAAAACAATGCGTGGTTTCTTGCCTTGAACAACAAAGGGAACAGCATAATGATTTGAGTGGGGGGCGCGACGAATAAATCCTAGCTGCAACAAGTCGTCAATTTCATGCGTCACAAATACCTGAGTCGAAACAGGTAATGATGGAACAGGGCGGGGTCGAATCGCAGACAGCACTGATATGTTTGAATCAGTAATCAGTGGTGCAACGAGGTGGTAAGACGAGAGGGCCAGGATCGTAATTCGCGAGGATTCGGTCAATCGTGTCTTTAAATTGATTGGGAGTCAAAAAGTCCAAGGGGATTTGATAGCTATGTTGGTGCCAAAAATCATAACTGAGGATAAGAGTGGAGGGGCCATGGTCATCCAAGACAAGAAAAGTGTGCAAAAATACTTCCTCATTACCATCAATTTCAAAAGTCAATACAGTCTGGCAATTAGGAACAGATGATAAGCCGTTGAGGGTGCAGATCGAGATCAAGGGATTTGTTGGCTCAATAAACATAAAAAATTCGCTGATGGATTGCAAGGATTTGGTCGAAATTAAAGAAGTATCAGTGCCGGTGTCACAGAGGGTGGTAAGTTCAGTCATGTCGAAAATCAAGTTACAAGTCGGTAAAGAGGGTGAAGACGTCAAAGAAATAGAATTGATTGAAAGTTCTGGAGGCGGCTGAGGGCGAGTGGCTTGCTGATGCACAAAGATAGAGAGGTCGCAGCTCAAAATTAAATCAGCAAAGATAACGAAATTTTTGCTGTGCTCAGTGACTAGCAGAAGCAGTGGTTTATGGGACAAATTCATCAAGGGGGCCGGCAGCTAGTAAAGTCTTCACAAGTTCATTCAGTGGAAGGAAGGCTAAGTAAAGGTATTGCGAAGTGCAGTCGATAAGGAATTTGTATAGCTCGGCTGTAGACTGGATGATTGGAGTCTTAATTATGTCGACCAGGTTGTCATGGCTGAGGATCTGAAGAGAGGCACAAGGTGCATGGTGCAAGCATAAGACTTTTTGGAGAACTCCCCAAACGTCATCCACTGATTGTGTGGGTTTTCAATGTGTCGAAGAATTGGCTTCATTGAGGCATCGGAGGCTGAATGAAGAGATTGAATAAAAGAATCGTGAATAAACGTCCTGTTGCGAACAAAGGGTAACAGTTGTTGTAGCAAAGCGGGGCTGGTCGTAAATGTGAGAGGCGGGAGACGAATGCAGCCCATTCATGGTTGTAGATAAAGGTGCAACTGATGGTCATCGAATGATAGAGTTTCCATTGGAGAGGCAGTAGGCAGTGTTGGTTGGGCCGTAAACCAGTTAGGCTGCCAGGATAAGGTTGATAATAGATGGCACTGCGCAGGCGCGGTCGAATCCTGATTGGAGTTTGTATTGTTGGTTGGAAAGAAAAAATTCTGAACAATAGAGGGAACTTCAGGCCGATGGTTGCTGCGATAAAACCAGCGGCACAACTTCATAACAGTAAGATAGAGCAAGATGGCCTGAAACACCCATGTTGGAAGATTGAATAAAAGGTCCAAAAAATGATAAATAGCATAGGAGACAGTCGACGGCGAGATAGTGAAGCCGAAAAGGTCATCCAGAAAAACCTGCAATGCGAGGAATGCAGAAGACGTCAATCTGTAGAGGAGTGGTAGAGGTGATGCGGACCAGGTGGCCAGGCCAGATTCATCATCGAATGAGGGCAGAGGCTGGTAAATAAAGTCACGCCATACAGTAGCGAGCGATTGGCTAGTTCCAATAACTACTTGCACAGTAGTTTGAATGGTTGGGCGAAGCATTGCCAGAGCATGTGTATAAAATTCCGATTCTCCAGCGGGTAAGACCTCCATGTAACAATAAAGATCTAATAATGATGTAATATATATTTACACATTAATAACCACTACTAAACTATATTGCTATTTGTACATTAGTACAAACTTAGGTATTTCTTTGGCAAAGGAGAAAATACCTGTAAAGACTAGAGAGGGAAAAGCGATGTTGGTCGGGATGCTTCCAACTAGCTTATCGAAGGCGGCAGCCTGTGCCTATGTAAATTGTTGACTCTAATATGTGTTTGGTGTTCATCCTCATTACACAATATAAAATATATTTAAATCTCCTTACTTCTCTTCCTCTAGCCATTCTACATCCTTTCCTTTTATATTCATGACTTCACCTTTCTAGACACTTTTATCATTTTCTTTACTCATTCCAAAGTACCTGATTAGCTAAGGCAGATTACATCATAGCCTACTAACTGGTACAGCGTTCAACATAGCCTAATACATGGCTGTTTAAGATAAAAAAAATATAACGAGCCAAAATAGCCCTCAAATAAAAGTCCCTATCTAGATTTTTGTAAATGTCAGCCCTCAAATGGAAGTCCCTATCTAGATTTTTGTAAATGTCATACCTTTGGTGGATGCATTAATTATTTTTTTCAGGAAAGGGGATCTAATCCGCCCACCAATAGCTTTGATGACCTTACCTGATTAAGCTCTGAGACAAAATTTTTCTCTTGAGACGGAGGAATGTGCACATTGAAGTGTATAGGTTTATTAAAATTTGTGAGTTTTCACTATACAAGATGGTAGGTAGATACTTAAAAGACACTTGCTAAAACCAGAACATTATTAAAAGACATATGTTTGTTTTTGTTCCTCATTATTATAATCTATATTATTCCAAAAAGACCTTTGATGCATATTCATGCCTTAGCTTTCAATTCAACTGTATCGCCGAAAAGAAGTCCGCTCTTAGCATAGGCCTCAGCATATCGGTAGCCGGCAACATCAGCTTTCTCAATAAACTCTCTCAGCTCCTTCACCTCTTCATCAGTCAGCTTGACAAACGCAGCCTTACAGTTCTCCTCAAGTCTAGCAAGCTTAGTGGTTCCTGGAATAGGCAAAACGTCGTTGGCCATCTCCCACGCCAGTGTAAGTTGGCCGACGGTGCATCCCTTCTTATCAGCAAAAGCCTTAATCTGATCAACTAAAACCAGATTGGCCTTGAAGTTGTCGCCGAGGAATCGAGGAGCATGACGACGGAAATCTTCCTCGGGGAAGTCGTCAATTGATTGGTAAGCACCAGTCAAGAAACCACGGCATAACGGCGAGTAACCAACAACGGTAACACCGAGCTCCTTGCAAGCAGCAATAAGACCATTCTTTTCGGCATCAAGAGTAAAAGGTGAGTACTCAATTTGGACAGCTGCGATGGGGTGAACCTTATGAGCACGGCGAAGAGTAGCCTCAGAGCACTCAGAAAGACCAAGATACTTGACTTTCCCTTCCTTAACAAGCTCAGCCATAGCACCAACGGTGACCTCAATTGGAATCTTAGGGTCAACACGATGCTGGTAATACAGGTCGATTTGCTCAACGCCCAACCTCTTCAACGATAAATCGGCGAGCTCACGAACAAACTCGGCGCTTCCATCAGGAATGAAGGTTCCAGCATGAACACCACATTTTGTGCAAAGGAAAATTTTGTCGCGGTTTTTGCGTGAAGCAAAGTATCTTCCGAGAAGTTCCTCGTTGTTTCCGTAAATGTGAGCGGTATCCCAGAAAGTAACGCCGAGTTCAAGAGCTTTGTCAAGAACCTTGAAAGCATCTTCCTCAGAGGGTCTATCTCCATAAAAAGCGGAGAATCCCTATAGCACGAACACTGTTAATACTGTTGAATAACTCAAGATAGTCATTATCTGTAGGCTGATACCATTGCGCCGAAGCCGAGAGCGGTGACCTTCTCTCCAGTTTTTCCAAGTTCAACAGTAGGGTATGTCATTTTGCTTTCTAGTTGGAATTAGTTACCGGCAATTGTAGCTAAAAGCGAGATGAAACAACTACTACAATTTCAGAAACGCAGTTAGTAGAATTGATTATAAATAAAGCTGACAGGAAACCCTATTTTCGTCTTATCGAACATCTTCGATTAAGCTTAGACCCTGTGCGGCTGGACTAACCTCCGCTATCGAAACTGAATTCTGAATACAATGTTTAAAAAGACAAAGAACTCAAATTAAATTCAGTGGCTTTAAAGAAAAAAGACTCGGGATTAGCTAGTCATTCGTTATAAGTGACGTTACAAGTGAATTGTGGATATGACTTGGAATGATTCTGAAAATACTGATTTAATTATAAATAGTTATCGTTTCGCAGATGTACCTCCTATAGAACAGAAAGGGTTCAGCTTGTCACAAGGAGGTATTTGTACCAAATAGACAATAGCGGGGTGGCAGAACCATCCTGAGAGGTATTTGTGCGAAATAGATAATAGCGCGGTAGCAGAACCATCTTGGCGCACGCCCGATCGGTGAGGAAGCCACTGTACTATATTTATCTTTAAGATCATGTGTCGTAGGTGCAAAGTATCTCATGGCAAACAGGTCGAAACCCATAGGCTATCAGGTAAGAATCGTACAGAACTCCAGACTTTTGAAAACATATTCATAATTAATCTGAAGCATCGAGAGAGGTGTTAGTTGGCTAGGCATGAGCAGTCAAGAGAAGTAGTTCTTATTTAGGTATACCATCAGGACCGGGAGACTGACTAGTTGCCGAATCACCACCTGCCCTTCATTTATGTCACACTGGGGCACTTCCAGTCTCCACCTACAATAGTTGGGAGTTCTGAAAATCATGTTTGAAGAATTGCATGACGAGACGCTACAAAAAGGAATTCTTGTCCTGGTTAGCACTAGAAGCGTATATTGATACAAACCCTAATGCATCAGAACTTGTTTTTTTAAAGTTTTCATAGCGCTCCCAATATTTCAAGCATAAAATTTAGATTCAAAGTTAGCAACCTTCGGTTAAGTTGTGCGGCTTCATTAAATCCGTACTCCACTGGGAAGTAAAATCCGTTGAGTTAGAGTTTGCTGACATGATATCACATGCTGTTGTAGAGTCACGTGTAACACGTTTAGATCTAATAAAGTAAACAACTGTTTCGTTCACCAGAAATAAAATAACTATAAAATAATACAAATAGAGTAACCTTCAGATTGAATCCAGCGAATCAGTAAACTCCAAACTTTTTTTAATTGATTTTTAATTTAAATAAATGTAGTATGAAAAAGAAGGGACATAGTTTGCTGGAGAGATTAAGAGGTTTTGCTTAGTAGCGTGCACTTCGATTTATAGCTGTAAAAGAAAATGAAGTGTGTACTAAGCACGGGATACTAAAAACATGCGACAAAAAGCTGAATTTAGGCTGATAATGCTACACAAGGGGTACACTAGTCTGAGACTGTTATAAAGGGGTTATAATGGCAAGAACTGCAGATATCGATATCGGGTTTTCTATTGACGAAAAACCATATTTTTATCCCTATATCAATATAAGGGTTAGGGTATCATGTAATCTTTATATCGATATAGCTATCCCGGGTCATCTCTATCTATATATATATACGCATTTTGAAATTTTCTAATGACGATCGATGTTAACATTATTAATTAATATTAATTAATAATTAATAAATATTTTCTTATAGATGTATAAATGATGTGTATTTCATATGATGTACATGCATGAATCATGATATTCATATTAATATGGAAATATAGCTCTTTTTATAGTTACGTGAATTAATATTAAAAAGTTATAAGTTCGTTCTTTCCATGATAACGCTTCCTTTTAGATCTAGAATTCAGTGTAGTGTATTATTAGATCTCATATATGAATCATACAGTATGATACATTGTATATCTCATGTCAAAAAAGCTACTTACTTTTTGGTTCGGATGTAGATTGAGTATTACTAATTAGTACCGGGTCGACCGGGTCATCCGCAGTTTAAAATTTTGCCCTGGGAATTGACCCGGGATGGAATTTTTCTGAAAACCCTAAGTTTATTTTATCCCAAGTGATGTCATCCACTGGTGACTGATTATTATCCTAACAAAGCATAACCCTACTCAAATGAACCCTTAAATGGATATCCGCGATCTCCATATAACTGGGGCCTTCTAATATCGATATTGATATAATATAATTTTACATCAATATATTGGTATAGCGATTATGATATCGATATAACGTATCGATATACGCATGTCTGGAGAACTGCTAGTGCTTCATTTTGCGCTTCTATCATTTTCTCACCTGTTGGTAGGCATCAGTGCCAAGCAATAGTTCGAAGATTACTAAAGCACAAAGGAATCTACAGAAACTGGTTGCTATATACCCCTAACCATTCTTGTGCATGACTTTCACCAAACGCTCAACCATCACTTTGAAGGAATAAATAAGATCGGGCTTTGACGTTGTTGACAGTTTTGATAAAAAGACAAAATAGATTTGCAGTTTAAAGAATTTTTCGTAATAATTACTTCTTTAAATTCATCTTCCAGTTTTTTGATAGGGCGTGAGCCTGACATAGAGCTTAAAAGTGTCGGCTTTTCGTGAGAAAGAAGTTTCCGCATAACCCTATTTCCCCGGAACTCTATGAACTTTTAAAAATGCGGAGAGAAACTGTACTGTATTTGAGGAACAGCTTCCAAGTTTACTTCGAAGACTTTCATTGTCAAACTGTGATGGTCGTTTAATGCACTTAATACTGTAATTACTCGAGTCAAACAATAGTACTGCTCAGTGCTCTTTGAGCTTTGTAAATGCCTTGAGAAGAAGATTCTTATATAACGCCTCAAACCTAAACATACAATATGCTAGGTTTAGCGTTTTATAATCCCGGCGGGAAGTACCTAAAAGTGGAAATTTAATAACTCTACTCCTACCTCTAAATGTCTAACTTTTATATATTGAGAATCAATTGAAGAACTGTGGCTGCATGGCAACCGATACAAATTACAAATGATCATTGACTAAACTCGCTCACAAAAATGAAATTGAAAATGAAAATGACTAAGAAAATTTTTCTGGAGTGCATTACAAATAAGTACAGCTTCATATGACTAACTTAATCTTAATGCATACTTTCGACTAAAATTACAAATATTGATTGCGTTTCGCGCAGATCTGAAGCCGGATGTCTTCGGAGTCAAAGCGGACCTTACGCGGATACGAAAAGCTATTGTTGTCGAAGGTGTACTGAAGTACACTCAGAAAGAGCGGCTTAGACATAGCACACCGACGCCAGAGGTGCTATCGGCCGACAATTTAATCCTAATTGGGCAGGCATACCGGCCGAAGACGCGCCGCACGTGCGCGAAATCAGAAAGATAGCCTTGAGCCGGTCAAGAACACACTATCGTTCGCGGCAAAGTTCGCAAAAGAACAGCAAGCTAATGCAACTCGGCCGGCAGCTTGACCATTTCTTCTGCAAGGTGTGTGCTCACGGGCCGCTTAGCAGAGGACTTGTAGGGCTGTGTAGAATGTAAAAAGAGGACCGTCGCCCCTCCGCCTAAGCGCTCGCTCCTCCGCCCACCCACCACTTCCACTTTTGCTGCTTCTAAATGGCTGAGTTTAAGAGCGACGGCCGCTGGGGCGAGGTCGAGGACGGCCCGGGAGTGGATGTTCAATACGCACTTGATGAGTTCGACGACCTTCGTCGTGAACTCTCTCGTGTTTCGCGAGTGACTTCTCACCGTTCCAGCATTGCCAATAACCTGGAAAAGCTGCCCACTCATACATCAGAACTCGACGCTACTGCCGAAGCAGACGCAGATGAAGACGAAGACGAAGCATTTGATCTTGAGGCATGGATCCGCGCAGACACCGCGGCAGACCGTGAGTCGGGTGTTCATCCTAAACGAGTAAGTGTGATCTTTTTACTTTACAAGTGGCAGGTCTAATTAGTGCTCAGATTGGTGTATCTTTTAAGCATTTGACTGTCGAGGGATCTGGTTCAGGACTAGCCAAGGTTCCAACTTTTCTTGACTCTCTCACCCATGCTTTTGCCGGTGGGATGATTCTTGATCTTTTGCGTACTTTTGTCGCTCCACTACGACCTCCTGCGCAAACACGCCCCATTCTTCATGATTTTTCAGGTTTGGTTCGCGCTGGAGAGATGTTGCTAGTCTTAGGCCCACCAGGATCAGGCACAACAACCCTCCTGCGCACGCTCACTAACCAATGCGAAGGCTACGCGCATGTTGGTGGAGAAATCCTTTACGACGGTATTGAGCCTGACGAGGCTAAGCGACGATTTCGAGGCGATATTGTGTTCAATGAAGAGGATGATCGTCACTTTTCTACCTTGACTGTTGCGCAGACTTTGCGGTTTGCTCTCCGTCTCAAGACACCTTCCAATAGACCCGCCCACGAGTCTGCGTCTGAATTTGTGGAGAAACTACTTCAACTTTATGGCAAAATGTTTGGCATTGAACACACCATGAACACTTTCGTCGGTGGTGATTCCAAGGCTCGCGGTGTGTCTGGAGGTGAGCGCAAAAGAGTTTCGATTGCAGAGGTATGCTACAAATTTTTTTTGTCTTGCTTGCAATTCAGTTTTCGGTACTGATAAGCTTAAAATTTAGGTTTTAGCTAACCGTGCGGCGATTGTCGCGTTTGATAACTCTACGCGCGGACTCGATTCCTCAACTGCTGTCGACTACATCCGGTCTCTTCGCGTTCTCACTAATGTAACACACTCCACCACTCTTGTTACATTATATCAGGCTGGTGAGGGTATATACAGAGAATTTGACAAGGTTTGTCTTGTTTATGCTGGTCGTCAAATTTATTTTGGACCCGCTAGTGAAGCGAGACCCTATTTTGAAAGTCTGGGTTTTGTAGCGGCTCCTCGTATCACTACTGCAGATTTCCTTACCTCTATTACGCGACCTGCAGAGCGTCGAATCCGACCTAATTATGAACACCGTGTTCCTCATACTGCGGAAGATTTTGAGCGAGTTTTTAAAGAGTCAAGTATCTATGAGCAGAATATTAAGGATATCGAATTGTACCATGCAGAACTCGAGAACACTGGTCATGCCTCTGCTTTAGCATTTACTGAAGCTGCAAAGAAAGAGAAAGCAAGACCTTCGTCGCCTTATACTGTCTCATTTTTGCGTCAAGTTCAACTGTTAGTCATTCGTGAATTACAACTTCAATGGCAAGACCAAGTACTTTTGAGAACGAAAGTCATTAACTCTGTGACTGTGGGTTTTATTTTTGGTTCGCTTTTCTATAACATTACTTCTGATACTTCAGGAGCATTTGATCGTGGTGGAATTATTTTTTTTTCTCTTGTGTTTAATGGTTGGACTTTGCAGGTTGAATCAGGAAATGTTATCGATCAACGAGCATTAATGAATAAACATCGTTCGTTTGGAATGTACCGTCCAGCTGCCCTTGGACTTGCAAAAACGATTTCAGATATTCCGGTGATATCCAGTCAGATTGTTTTATATGTGATCATCACTTACTTTATGTCACATCTGAATCGTACACCGGGTCAGTTTTTCCTTCATGCCTTCATTGTGCTAATTTCCACATTCAATCTTATGGCTTTCTATCGATGCCTTGCTGCGCTTTCAGATAACATTGATGCATGTTTTCGACTTGTTTCTGCTGTTCTTAATGCGTTGTGTTTTTGGACTGGATATGTACTTCCTGTATTCAAGATGCCATGGTGGTATAGATGGTTTTATTATATCAATCCATTAACGTACTCGTTTGAAGCGCTGATGGCTAATGAATTCCATCATCGTGAAATGCTTTGTGTTGAAGCGCAGTTGGTACCGAGCATCAGCGGTGCTCGATTAGAGAATCAAGCGTGTACTCTCCCTGGATCAGTTCCAGGAGAGCAATACGTCAACGGTGACGCTTACATTGAGACACAATTCCAATACAAATTCAGTCATATATGGCGAAACGTTGGCATTACGTTTGGATTCCTTGTTTTTTTTGTGATTGTGAATATGATTACTTCTGAGATTCTGACATATAACTCTGGTTCAGGCCAAGTCAAATTATATGCCAAGATTACTGACGACGCACTTTGCGGCCAGAAAGAGTCAACTAATGAGAAGGGGAGCAGCACTGACGAGGAAATTGAAGAAGACCCAGAAAGCGCCGAAGGATCTTTGTTTACATTTCGAGATGTTTCATTTGTTGTTCCTACACCTGATGGAGAAAAGCAGCTTTTGCATAATGTTGAAGGATACGCGGTTCCTGGAAAGTTACTTGCACTTATGGGTTCATCTGGTAAGTTGGCTTTTATAATCCTAGGCCATGATAGAGGGCTAACAAGATCTAGGAGCTGGAAAGACTACATTGTTGAATACGATTTCTCAACGTATGCGCGTTGGACATGTTACTGGTGATTACTTGCTAGATGGATACCCATTGAGTAAATCATTTCAGCGTACGACCGGATTCGTTGAACAACAAGATATCCACGAACCTAAACAGACTATTCGAGAAGCATTTAGATTTTCCGCACGACTTCGACAGCCATATTCTGTTTCGATTGAAGAGAAATACAGCTACGTTGAAGAAGTGATTGATTTACTTGACTTGCGACCGATTGCTGATGCGATTATTGATGATGTTGGATCAGGATTGTCAGTTGAAGAGAGAAAAAGAGTTACGATTGGTGTTGAATTGGCAGCTAAACCTGATTTGTTGTTTTTAGATGAGCCTACGTCTGGGCTAGATTCCGAGGGAGCATTGGCTATTGTTATGTTTTTGAGAAAACTTGCAAAGCAGTCACATTTAGGAGTTATTTGCACGATTCATCAGCCTTCAACTATTTTATTTTCTCAGTTTGATAATCTTTTATTATTATATAGAGGAGGAAAGACAGTTTATTTTGGGCCTATTGGAGACGGCGGTGATACTGTAATCAAGTACTTTAGTCGATACGGTAAACCGCCAGCTGCTGATGCTAATCCAGCTGAATACATTCTTGAAGTAATTGGAGCTGGTGCGGGACGGAAGTCTAAGAAGGACTGGACTGAAATATGGCGAGAGTCGCCAGAGATTTCAGCAATGAGACAGGAAATTGCTGATTACATTACAAGATGGCAAACTAAGCGACCGCAGATTTCTGGTGGAATTAAAGATGTTGAAGAACTTGAGTTTGCTGCGCCGTTGAGTGAGCAGATTAAAGCAGTCACTGTTCGATTGGCATGGACATTATATCGCACACCGTCGCTTGGATTTTCGTTTATTTTTGCGTCATTGGCTGCTGGAATTACAGCTGGAATTTTGTTTTTCCAACTGGATGGTTCGATTCTTGGAATGCAGTCACGCACGTTCGCTATGTTTTTCACACTGTTGCAAATTATTCCAATCGTGAACTCGCTTGAAATTCACTTTATTAACGCAAGAGACAAGTACGATCTTCGAGAGCGGAATTCTAAAGTGTATTCTTGGGTTGCACTTATTACCGCGTACTTGATTTGTCCTATTCCATACATGTTATTGTCTTCGGTTACATTTTTCCCTACAATTTGGTACATGACTGGACTTTCGATGAAGGCTAGCGCTGCTGGGTTTGGATACTTTTGTATTTTACTGATGCAGTTCTGGCACGCGGCAAGTGCAATTTTACTTGGTTCATTCGTTCCTTCGACAGATGCAGCTGGAGTTATTAATCCACTGTTTTTCGTCATCACACAAGCAACTGTGGGAATTACAAAACCATTAGCTCGCATGAATGGATTTTACGGAAAATTCCTGTACTGGGCTAATCCTGTTTCGTACATCATTCGAGCATTGGTTGTATCTGCCGAACACGACGTTGAAGTTACCTGCGATTACTCTGAACTCGCAATCTTTACACCACCCGAAGGTCTCAGCTGTGGCGCGTACGCCCAAAGTTGGGTTACCAACGAAAGCAACGGTGTTCTTCTGAACCCCGAAGCCACAGCCGAGTGCCGATTCTGTCAATTTAAGACAGGTGATGATTATTTGCACAGTATAGGATGGTCGTATAGTACGCGGTGGAGAGATATTGGACTTTATATTATGTTTACGGGAGTTGCGTATATGGTACCGTATTTGGTGTATTACGTTGTGCGGATTATGAGCTGGAAGAGAGTTACGCGGCCGTTTAAGATGGCTGTGAATGGCATTGGAAAGAAGTAGAAAAAAAAACCATGAAAAAGCAAATGAATGGCATCAGAGGGGATAGAAATAGAATTAGAGAATGGCATTGGCGGTTAGTTAATAGGTTAATATTGGAAAGAAGTAGAAAAACAAAAAAACCATGAAAAAGCAAATGAAAGGCATCAGAGGGATAGAGATAGAAATAGAGAATGGCACTGGCGGTTAGTTAATAGGTTAATGAGTTAATGAATTATAAAATGCAAAATACAATAATCCTGAGATTTAAGGACCGATATGAGACAATTCTTTGGTCCTTAAAAGCCTAGAAAACGCCAAATGTCCCTACCCAGGAAAGCAGAATTTGATGCTATTTCTTGTAAAAATTATGCAAAGGACTAAATTATTGACACAGTCATAATGTAAACTTATAAAATTGCGGGTTATGCGTAAATTGTGCCACTAAGGCAGATAAATCAGTCGGCGTGTTTAAATGTATAACTCCGAAATATTCTCATTATATAAATAAAATACATATACTTATTAAATCTGTTTCTTCCTTAATTTTATTTAGCAAGATCATAGGACTGAGGTTCAAACTTTTACCATGATGGCCAAAGCAAGTTTCGATTCTGAACATGAAATTGAATCCGTTTCTCTTTAAATTGAAGTTAGAAGCTGGCTAAATAAACCAAGTACTTTATCCAAAGCTATTAATTTTACAAAAACTATTTTATAAAAGGTTTTGTGATTTTTATTGTTATTGTGAATGAAAAAAAAATAAACGAATTTCTTCCTTAATGTTATTTAGCAAGATCATAGGACTGAGGTTCAAACTTTTACTATAATGGCCAAAGCAAGTTTCGATAGTATAATTCTGACCATGAAATTGAATCCATTTCTTTTTAAATTGAAGTTAGACGCTGGCTAAATAAACCAAGTATTTTATCCAAAGTTATTAATTTTACAAAAACTATTTCATAAAAGGTTTTGTGATTTTTATTGTTATTGTGAATGAGTAAAGAATAGACGAATTCATTTCTAATAAACAAGAAAGATGAAGCTATAACTCTTTTAGCTATAAACAACCAATAATGTAGAACTAGGATCAATGGAGAATCATTGGCTATAAGATGGTTTAATATTTTTAGTTATCAACACCAACAACAATCACTACAAAATTGATTTTAGAAAAATGCCAGTTTTGATAATACTATTCTGAGAATTTAAAAGTCTCATTACTTTAGAAAAAAAAATTCACGTATGCTTTTCTGCTGCTGGCTTTCAACCTTCTCTGCATAGAAGAATTGGCTCTCAATAATGTATAACTTGGATCAATGGAAAATGATTGGCTATAAGATGGTTTAATATTATCATAATAAGACATAACTTAAATATCACTGCTACTTCTTAGACCCGGACAAATTCCAAAGCCATTTGTAAAAAAACTGATGGTACGTCTCGTCAATCTCATAAATTTCATACTGATTCAACATGGCTTTGTCTATTTGTACAAGGTTGTATTGAATATTCTTACCTATTGAATTCATAAGCTTGTTAACACTTTTAATTTCCACTATTGGACTGCATATTTGCAATCTTTTTGTAATCCTTATTCTAATGTGCATGTAGGATAAACGTTGTACTAAAAACAATCTTTATTTTGAACACTATAAGCCATTTAATCTACATTAATTATAGCAGAACCCGAGAAATCTGAATATTTTGTAGCACTATCCAATCTACTGCCATTTCATTATTATTCCAGCCATTCTTCATAATTGAGATTACCCAGTCGGACGAAAATTGCCTTCCAAGTACCAGTTAGACTGATGGTACTGAAGAAATAAGAAAAATAAGCAATATACCAGTTAAAAAAAGTACAGTACTTTGCCTTGGTTCAATTTGCTTATATGGATATCATTATCGATTTCATTTGAAATGTAGAGTTGGTAGAGTTTTAGGGTAACTAGATGACGTTAAAAGTCAAAAATAAGAGGCATCAAATAAGGTTTAAACAGAAGGTCCGCCGCACGTTTTAGAAGTAGTGTGCGACAACGACACAGAAAAATAAAACAAATAAATGATTGAACGAGACGATATCGAAGCAAAAGACAATATCTTTACCAATGGCGGTGGTGGCTATAAATCTACCGCCGAAGAAATAGTAGTAGAAGAGAAAGAATACGGTGCGCGACGACTTCACGATCCAGTGAAAGAAGTCGCCCACGACGCGTTCTGGATCTTTGGCTACGGCAGTCTAATCTTCAAACCTCCGCCGTGCGTCGAGCGCGCACAAGCAGGATACATTACAGGCTACGTCCGTAGATTCTGGCAAGAATCGCATGACCACCGCGGCACTCCCGAAACACCAGGCCGCGTAGTTACGCTGGTCGAGCGCGGGTTCTGGGAGCGCGAGCTGCGCGCGACGGATCCGCACCGGCAGAGCGAGTTGCTGTCGTCGTCGTCGTCGTCGTCGTCGTCAGGTGACGGACGCGTGCTCGGCGTCGCGTACAAGATCCGGAAAGAGGCTGTGCCGAGTGTCTCAGCGGCGCTGGAGTTGCGCGAGCAGAACGGGTACTCGGTGCATTTGCTTCCCGTGCATCCTCTTTCGCCGGGCCTAATCGCTGATAAAGACGAGGCAGAACCGATAATGAGCATAGTCTACATCGGCACGCCGGAAAACGAGGCGTTCGCAGGCGTCCAGGAAGACGTCGACGAGCTGGCGCGGTTGATTGCGCGCACGAGCGGACCGTCGGGAAAGAACCACGAGTACCTTTTGCGGCTCGCGGACGCGCTCGAGGAGCTGCATCGCGACGCGGACCTCGTCGCGGACGCGCATGTCGCGGACCTGGCGCAGCGCGTGCGGATCCTCATTCAGCAAGAGGAAGACGACGACGCGTGAATACGACTCGACAAGACTGCTGTATTTGCAAATATGTACATAGAACATTAATACCACGACCACCATTAACAAGACAAACGGTCCTAAGCTGAATAAACAAATCATCATCATTAAATAGTAGACATAATAACACAAGTCAAGAAGAAAGAAAAGAAACAACGATTTAAACGCCAGCCAAAGAATCATCAACGAATCTATAGAAAAAAGTGCGTGAAAAGTAAAAAGTGTACAAATTACCGTTTTCGGCGTTTGCTGTTCGGAAGCGACTCGTCATCATCGTCGTCGTCGTCGTCGTCGTCAACTTCAACGCGACCTGCGTCATCTTCATCGCTCCATCCGCGTCGTCGCGGAGGTTGCTGCTGCTGCTGTGCCTGATTCTGTGCCTGCATCTGCATCTGCGCCTGAGCTTGTGCCTGAGCCTGAGCCTGCGCCTGCGCCTGAGCCTGGATCTGAACCTGCGTGCGAAGTTGCGCCTGAGCAGAGCCCTCCAACTCCGAGTATTGCTGCTGCTGCGGGCGATCGCGGCTAAACGACTGCGCCGCGGAAAAGACGACGGGCGTGTGAAACTGCAGCGGACTCGGCAGCAGATCCTGGCCGATGACGCCGTTCCGCGCCGAAAACGGCATCGCCCAGTCCGCGGGCGTTGAGAACATCGACGGCGACGGCAGCAGCTCGGGAATGTACCGCGACGGCAGCGCCGACACCGGCGTGTGTTCTCTGTTGCCGCCGCTGCTGCTGCTGTTGTTATTATTATTATTATTGTTGTTGTTGTTATTGTTGCTGTTGGTAATGCTCCCGCCCGTCTGCGCAAGGCCAACAATACCAATTCCGCCCGCCGACCCGGATCCAGAGGAGGCAGACGACGCAGAGGCAGTCGCAGAGACATTCGCGTTCGCGTTCGCGTTCGCCGACACAGACGTATGCGGCCTCGCAAACGGGTTCCCGGGCCCGCCGAGCGAGCTAGGGTTGAGGTACGTTGACGGCGACGGCGGCGGAAGTAGCACGACAGGTGACGAGGCTTCTTTGGGCGCCGGCGGCTCTGATCTGCGGAGCTGCTGCTGCGTCTGTGATAGTTGCTGTTGAGGGAGGTGATGCGGATAAGGATGCTGTTGGTGTTGTTGCTGTTGGTGTTGTTGGTGTTGTAATTGTTGTTGGTGTTGTAGTTGTTGCTGTTGTTGTTGCTGCTGTAGTTGCTGCTGCTCGGGCGGAATCGTGAGTTTCAGCTTCGGTCGCGCAGACGGACTCGGCGCGCGGGGTCTCGGGTCGGCTGACTGCGCACGAAGCGGGGCCGTCGGCGCGTGCTGCGGCTGCTGCTGATGCGAGGCTTGTGCGACTGTCGATGCAAAGTCCGGAAGCGCCGCGAAATACGGCGGCCGACTCATTTGCGACTCCGCATCTTGCTGTGCCGACCGGCTTTGATTCGTCGGACCTTGCATTTGGCTCTGACTAGGCACTTGATGCGAGAGTTGCGACTGGGACTGGGATCGTGAATGCGAAGCAGGCGGCGGCGGCGGTGCGTCGGTTTCGGAGCCGTCGTCGTCGGTTAGATCATTATCACGAGCCTCGTCTAGTTGCTGGGCGCCAAAGTCTGCGGTTGTCTTGCGTTCGTGCGGGGCAGTCTAAAGTGTCTGTGTCAGCGCTAGTCAACCATGCTTATTGACTGCTTCTACAATGAATGTTCACATGCAACAAGTCTTGCAGACAACAAATAACAACAAGAGAAAAACCCACTTGACTATATCTCGCCAACAACTCCGCCGTATCGCAACTCGAAAACTCATAAAGCTTCTTATTACTGCCAAAGATAATCACCGCGATATCGACCGAACACAGCACGCTAAGTTCATGTGCCTTTTTAAACAGCCCCGCCTTGCGCTTAAGAAACGTCACCGACCTGTTTCGTTCGTCTTTCAGCGGGCGGATCAGGATCTTGCGCCGCCCCATTTCTTCTATCTGGATAGCGAGAAAGAAGAAATAAAAAGAAAAGAAATAAAAAGAAAAGAAATGAGAGAGAGAGAAAGCGAGCTAGAGAGGGTATGGAGAAAACAGAACTATCAGGGGAAATGTTGTGCCCAAAATAGATTATCCTTTACTTTTCTACGTCACTTTACATCTCGCGCGGGGTTTGTACCAGACGCATAGGGTAAGGACTTCTTTACGCGACTTACTGTACATTGACTCTAAGAGTCTTTCTTAGTCTCTTGTCTCTGTCTTACTAAATGCTCTTTTTCGACTCTTTCTCCTGCTCATCGCCTTCTGTTTCCCGTTCATCCCCATCCTCATCGTCACTCCGCTCATCGCGCAAAGTGTCATTAAACACAAGTCTATACGCGATTCTCAGAATCAAAAACAGCCAATAGGCATTAACAAGCTGCAGCGCAAACAAGAGCGCAAATGTAATATACTGCGAGATCCAGCATTTGTACTGCTGCGTTTCCCAGTTAAGCGTGAAATCACCGACTGTGCGAAACTCTGTGGCGACAGACCATAGAATGCGCAGGTTCAGGTAATGCCGTAGATAGATCCACGTCGCGGCGAAAAAGACAAAGAAGGGCGCGGTGAGCCAGTGATTCAGATAGTTGAGCGTCTTGCTCGTCGCCAGCGCCATGTCGCTGATATCCATCGTGATGTAGACCTCCAGCCCGATCCACGTGAAATGGAACCTGTACGAGCAGAAGATCAAAACGATCGTGACGACGTGATGGAACACCAGCTCCTTAAAGTCCTTCCGCGGCTTCTCGAGCTGCAGCATCAGCACCACGGCCTGCTGCACCCAGAACGCCGCCTGCAGGAGATAGTAGAGCTTAAAGTCGAGCTCGTGCGAGTGGTGCGGGAGCTCGTACATCGGCCGCGTCTCAAAGTACCAGAGCGGCATGTGGTGCATGATCACGAGCCCCCACGGGCCCATCACCCCGCAGTACAGGATCGTGTACGTCTGCTCCATGAACCGCTTGACTTTGCCCTCCTTGCGGATGCCGTTCCACCTCGCGAGCGGCTCGAGCACTTCCTGCATCGTGAACTCGCGCAGAAAACTAAACACGACGGTGTAGTACGCCACAAAGGCAAAGTCCCGCTTGCCCTTGCCGTACAGCACCGTCCCGTCGCTGTCGGTCGTCCGGTACGACGCAAACAGCAGCGCGTGCAGCGGGTTGCGCGGGCCGTGGTCCCACGACACCGCGTACGCGCCCAGCGGCACCAGCAGCAGAATCAGCGGCACCACCCAGCTCTTTCGGTACACCGTCTCTCTGAACTCCATCCACATTCTCTTTCCCCCGCCAATCTCCTCCTCGTTCTTCACCGCCGCCGCCGCCGCCGTTGCTCCCGCTCCCGCTCCTGCGCTGTCTCCGCCTCCCACTTTCGTCTGCGACAGCGCCCGTTGCCGCTGCCGACTTCCTTCCACCTGTCCCTCCGTCGCGGCCATCGTCGACAAGCCCGGCCCCGTATCTCCAAGCGAAATCGTCCCAATCGAAGACGTCCGCGACCGTCGTCCTGCTTTCATCGGGCTCTCCATCTTTTCTTTGCTCCAATCCCTTCTTTCTTTTTTTAAAACCCAATTATCGTTTCTTTAATGATATTTCATGCACCTCTTTTTTATTCCACAATTCCTACTAATCTGACCTGTCTTTCTCTTTGCAAAAGGTTGTTGATTGACGTCACCAACTTATTCGCAACCGCCGCGTCCCTGAGACTTTAAACCAATTTTTTCTTTGCCTTGCTTCGAAAAATATACTAAACCCTCACCCTCTTGTTTATTTCCCATTCCGGTCTCTTTACTTTTGATCTTTCTTTGTTTACTTTCTTCGACTCTTCTTTTCTAATTACTACATTACATTACATCACATTAATTCTTGTTTTCTCAATAAACATACAGAATGGAATAATAACTATTTCTAATCTACCACAACTTCTCTATTCATGTCCTTCTCTAATCTTCTCTTGATCCGTGCCCTCTCCATCCGCCATTCATTACGTACCTCTGCTTACTCTACATTTCCTACCAATCAATCCCTCATCTTATCCCCATCTCTTCTTTTTCTCGCAATTCCATCGCATTACGTACTACTCTTCAACTCTTAAGTATAACTATAACAAATATATTCACTAACTAAATAATACCGATCCTGCTTAAGAAAACTAAATCATCTTCTGCCTCTCTGTAATATCATCAATTGTACAAATCGTCATCTCCTTCCTCTGCGCCAAACGCTGCAGATGTACTCTCGGTAGTAGTACCCCCAGCAGCTGCCGCTGCATCTGCTTCGTCGTTGCTAAACCGGAAATTGCCAAAGCTACCCCGCGACATTTGCAAAGTATTAGCATATGCCTCGTACCGGCGCAAGTCGGCGTCGCTAACACTTCGTCGCGCAGTGACCATAGCCTCCTCAAAGTGACTCTTGTTCACGTAAGGTACCGGGTCCTCCATAGCAACGTCTTCCTCTCCTGCCTCCTTCTCAGCGGCTTCGGCTGCAACAATGCTGTCCTTGATAGCAAACTTGGCCGCCCGCTGCACAATGTACGACAAATCCGCACCAGAGAATCCGTGTGTGATTTGTGCAATCTCGCGCAAGTTAAGACCAGGCTCAAGAGGAGTGTTACGAAGCTGCGCCTTGAGAATAGAAAGTCGAGACTCCTCGTCTGGCAATGGAACATAGATAAGCTGGTCAAGACGACCAGGTCGCAAAAGAGCAGGATCAATCTGATCAGGTCTGTTGGTAGCACCAATAACAAATACGTTCTTCTTTGCTCCCATACCATCCATCTCTGTAAGCAATTGGTTCACAACTCGGTCAGAGGCTCCACCGGCATCTCCCATAGAACCTCCACGCGACTTGGCAATAGAATCTAACTCGTCAAGGAAAACAACGCAAGGAGCAGCTGCCCGAGCCTTGTCGAAAATATCTCGAATGTTGGACTCTGACTCACCAAACCACATAGAAAGCAACTCAGGTCCCTTAACCGAAATAAAGTTGGCAGACACTTCAGTAGCAACAGCCTTAGCAAGCAAGGTCTTACCAGTACCAGGAGGACCGTAGAACAAAACTCCTCGAGATGGCGACAAACCAAACTTGGCATACGACTCGGGGTGCAAAACAGGGTACTCCACAGTCTCCTTGAGCTCCTGCTTGACCTTGTCAAGACCTCCAATGTCATCCCAGGTAACATTGACACTCTGGACAACGGTCTCACGAAGAGCAGAGGGATTCGAGGTACCAAGAGCAAATCGGAAATTGTCCATCGTAACTCCTAAGCTGTCCAAAACTTCAGCGTCGATAGTGTCCTCCTCAAGATCAATAAGATCCATCTTCTCACGAATCTGCTGCATGGCAGCCTCAGAGCAAAGCGAAGCTAAATCAGATCCAACATAACCGTGGGTCTCTGCGGCAATAGTCTCGAGATCGACATCGTCAGCGAGCTTCATATTCTTAGTGTGAATGCGAAGAATCTCAAGTCGTCCAGTAGGGTCAGGGATACCAATGTCGACTTCACGATCGAAACGACCAAATCGTCGAAGAGCGGGATCAATGGCGTTGGGTCTGTTGGTAGCAGCAATAACGACGACATTAGCGCGCGCCTTCATACCGTCCATAAGCGTCAAGAGCTGAGAAACGACACGACGTTCAACCTCTCCGTTAGTCTTGTCACGCTTAGGAGCAATAGAGTCAATTTCGTCAATGAAGATAATCGCAGGAGCGTTCTTCTCGGCCTCCTCAAAAGCCTTGCGCAAATTGCTTTCAGACTCACCAGCCATCTTGGACATGATTTCAGGACCGTTGATAAGGAAGAAGAAAGCACCAGTCTCGTTGGCAACAGCACGAGCCATGAGAGTCTTACCAGTACCAGGAGGACCAAACATCAAAACACCGCGAGGTGGCTTGATACCGATACTCTTGAAAAGCTGGGGGTGGCGAAGAGGTAGCTCAACCAATTCACGAATCTGAGCCATCTGCTTTCGGCAACCTCCAATGTCATCGTAACCAACTTCATTGAGATTGTTCTCGTCCTCTTCTCTGTTGATGGGTTCACCCTCGCACTATGAAAAACGTTAGATGGGAAAGCTAACATACAATTAAAGCCGGGTCATACGTGAATAACAGTCTCCTGAGCAACAATGCCGTACTCAGAGGGTTCCATGTCAACAATTTTAAATTCAACCTGTCGCATACCACCTCGAACAGTGAAGTAATCACCCTTACGGACGGGTCTGTAAGCTTCGAGGAAGTATGGCTTAAGATAGACGTCGAAAAGCGAACCAGTGATACCTTCTACAGTATCGGCGATAGCCAGACACGAGATACGCTTGGCCTATTCCGTTATTAGCATATACATGCAAAATATGTAATCAATTGCAGACTTACGTATTTGATCTCGGGGAAAGCGTGAACTGTGATGATATCGCCGAGTCTGACGCGAAGATTGTTACGAACAACACGGTTGATACGGGCAACACCATCCTCGACCTCCTCATCAGCAAGGACGATAAGAGCGGTGTCTTTCCGCTTCTTGCCCTTGACAATGACAACATCACCACGGAAAAACTGGAGCAGATCCATGGTGTTGGGAGAAAGGGTGATGACAGAGTTGTCGTCGTTGACAGCATCGTCGACGATCAGGGCTGGAGCACGTTAGTCATTATCTTCACAGGCTGATCTGCGCGAAGAAGGGCGAATTGCGACAGAATTAATCAATCAGATTGCGAGCGAGAGAGCCGCGTCCCTAAAGTGCGTGGTAGGAAGCACTGCACTTATGGAGCGAGATAGACAAAGGCGGAGCTAGATCCGGTCACACGCCCTCAAAGGCACGGCATTCAAGCGCCCGCTCGCCCGCATCCGATCAAAATACGCATTGAAAAAGCCCGATTTGCAGAAATCAAAACCAAAATATAATCAGGAATTGCAATTACCATTGTCTTTCTTCTTCTTGCGGAGGATGGCGGTCGCGGTGGCGTCCTCCTTTGACTGCTCGGCGCCAGAGGCATCGGCGAGATTAGGGTGGTGCTTCTCGGGCTTGTCAGACGACATTCTGCGACGCTACACAAACGGATCGTAGACACTAAAAGATAGCGGACAAAGAACCGAAAAAAGGGGAAAAGTGAGCGGAAATGGCGACGGAGAGGGGTTATAAGGAAGAAGCGAGGTGTGCTGGGAAAGGGAGTTTGATGGGAGTCGAAGTGGGGAGAGCGGAAGGCCACAGAACAGCGCGGCGGCTTACTGCCGGGTAACTCCACCTAACTCTATGCCCGTCATCCTTATTAATGTTTTTCCTATCTTGATTCACTCTGGACACGTTGTTCAAGCAGTAAGAACTGCACTTGAGCGATAAGCACTCTATGGATCTTTCTGGATCTTTTTGATGCCTTCTTGTAAGAAGAATATTGATTAGAAAGCGTAAAATTGTTGCAGACATTCTGCGTTCAACAAGAGTAGTAAACAAAATACAAAGATATCCTAACAAGAAAGCTCGAAACAAATGATTGTGATCGTAATAAATAAATGGTACAAAACCTGGTATGTCTAATTCATAACCTCTCTTTTCTACAGTCTGCCCACTTCTTGTGAGCCAGCCCCTTCTTTGTCATCATCAGAGAATAATAGACGTAAGTTGTCATTCTCCATCCATGTGATGACACAATAAGTCAAATTTAAACGTCTTTGTATATGAGCAGTGGATCCCCAACTGCAGTAATTTCTGGAATCGTGCACTTTAGGTCGAATGCCTTTGACAGTACAATTTTGAAAATCTGATCAACAATTAGCACGTGCAGCCAGCTAGTAACAACCTTACGTACCTTCTGAATATTTATTGAATGGCTGGCAGAGCAGAAAATTAAACTAGCTTTCATTGCCTTTGCAAAACGTCTTGCTTGTTTTGTAATCTCTTCTTGATCTTCTCTGGGGAAAATCGCAAATGAATCGTACTTTGTGCCGACTAGGAATGGAATCGCTGTCTTGTTGAATCCACGTGCCTGTCTGTACCACTCTTTAATTGAATTTAGCGTTGATTTACGCGTTAGATCAAACATAAACAAAATTGCAACTGCGTCGTTGGACACCAATGGTAACATGTTGACGAACTCTCGTTGTCCACCCAGATCCCATATAGAAAATTGAATATCGGTATCTCGAATTGATATTGTTTTCTCCATGAAGTTGACGCCTATTCAATCAATAACCAACATCTAGTAAGAAAGTATTACGAAACATACCCAGTGTCTGAATGTAATCCTCATCAAAACTTCCCTCGACGTATTTCACCATCAGAGACGTCTTACCAATTTGCGCATCTCCAATCATTCCCACTTTAATAACAACTCTGGAGAACCAAAGATTAGCCTTCGTCTCGCATTATAGCAATAAATACAAAAGTTCTAGAAATCAACATACGCGTTTTTTCTTGAGGTATTCTGGTCGGCGCTGTACTGCGAAGACGAAGCCGACGACGACATCTTTGGTTCCTCTGTAAACGCAGTACGCTAAAACGACCAAAATGTATGAATAGTATCAAATCGAAATCTCGTCTGTCAAATATCTACTCGCTTCGCGGCGAATCAGACGTTCTATTGGCTTGTTAGCACGCGAATCCTGTCTTGAGAGCCCCTTTCCCGTGATCCCGACGCGTACTCACCAAAACAACAAAAACCAAACGCAAACAAATCTCCAAAAAGAGAATCAAAAAGCCAAACAACCCCAAATCGACAATAACAAGAGAAGTCCAATACCAGACTCAAGCGGCTCCAAACAACAAAGCTCCCAAAACCGGTAAAAGTGTGACTGGTGGCCGCACGAACCGTGGCCTTTTGCGGATCGTGTTTGTTTACTTATTGCGAACGCGGCGGGATCACAACTCAGGTCACGAAGTGTCACGAGGCAGCTCACAGCGCATCGAGCGTACGTAACGTCTTTAAAGAATCGGTTCAACGCGCACAGGCACGATATCAAATAATTCACAAGGTTTATTGATTTATTGCTGTGGTTGTTAATTATTAAAGCAAAATAATCTTACATCTTTTTATCAATATCATTAATAGATTGATTTGAAAGTGGAACATTGAACATATCAAAAAGGAAAGTCAATGGTTGAATACCAAAATATACCTGGACAAGGTCGGAATCAACATCAAAACGCGTACGATCCTTCTATTCCGCAACAATATTTACAACAACAACAACAACAACAACCGCGGCCGTCAAGACAACAAATGCAACAGCCGATACAATATGAGCAGCAGTATCAGCCTCAGCAGCAGCAACAGTATCAGCAGCATTACCAGCAGCAGCAACAGCAACAGCAACAACAACAATATCAGCAGCAGTTATTACAGCAGCAACAGCAACAATATCAGCTTCATCATCAACAACCACATCGGCATCATCAACAAGTACAACAGCAAAGACCACATCCAGAGTCCAATGGCCAAAGACCAGTCTATGCTCAACCGCAAGCCGGACATGTGGCCCGGCCTCATGCACAAGCTCAACAGGCTCCATCAACTCGACCATATTCTTCAGCTTCACAACATACAGTTAATTCAGTTTCTTCTTATATGACAGCACCAGCTCTAGAAGAAGAGAGTTCGGACTATTTGGCTCGCGTTTTTCGCAAAGTGGACACAAATAGTATGTGTTCATAGCTGTTGTATACCAACCAATACTAATTAATGAAAGACAATGGTCGTCTCTCGGAGCGAGAATTACGCAGTGCGCTGCTAAATTTTGATCAGTCAAAATTCCAATCATATACTGTCAAGATGCTTTTTAAAATGTTTGACAAAGATAATTCCGGTACGATAAGCTTTACAGAGTTTAGTACGTCTTTCTTGATATCAGGAGTTGAAAAAATTTGTTAACAAGGTCAGAAACTCTATGGGATTATTTGTCACATTGGCAAGAGTCATTCAAGTCATATGATGTGGATAATACTCTTACGATATCTATTTCTGAATTTACATCCGCCGTTCATTGTACGTCTCCTATTTTGACTGTGTTCGCGATTACTGATAATCTCCAGCTCTAAATATAAATCTAGATGATGAATTTATCAAGTTTATATTCTATACATATGTGAGCAAAAACAAACCTGATCAATCTGGAGAGATGAATTTTGATTTGTTTGTTGAATCGTTTGTTCTATTACTACGGTTAAACAAACTGTTTCTCAAAGCGGGCCCTGATGAAAATGGTATTGTTCGTCAAGTTTAAATTGCTCAAACCCCGGCTAATTTAAAATTAAAACAGGTCGAATCTTGATCACTTTTGAACAACTTGTAGTAGAGGTACTCAGAATGCGTCCATGAAACCTGTATACTCCATCATCACACGTAATACTAGTCAATAAATCTTAATGCAGGGTAGTTGGGTGTCTAGACAACTTTATTGACCATGCGTAATTACACTTTATTCAACCCCTGAGTCTTCTTTATTCCCAATTACAGAACCGAGCCGCACCGCTTTTTTCTTTTCGGTTCAGTTGCACTTCAGTTTTACTTTAAACCAATTACTTGCTCCAAACCGCATATATATTCTTTCTTGTAAACTTTTTACGTCATAACCATTTGCATTTTTCTTTAGTAACATTTTTGCATTTTTTTCTGTTAAAGGAGTTCTGTGGTCTGCAAAAGCTGCGATTGAGAGGACAGAATGGCAGACGCACAGATTCGTACGAAAGTTCATCAGAAACTTGTTGAATCTGGTGAATATGAACGGTATATTCTTTCTTCGTGATCTTTTCATTATTTAGTTTGTTGAAATATAAGGCTGATCATGTGGGGACTTGTAAAATAGGATATCTACTCACTTACGTGAAAAACTTATTGAATCTGGGTGGTACGATCAAGTGAATCAACTGGCATCAGGTAATCCTCCCTAATCCTCATTACTACATTACCTTTCGCTTTTCTTGTTGAACGTATCATGCTCATATATTGCCCACAGAAAAACTGCGTGCTCAGGACAAACCCAACTTTAATAACCTGGTTGCCGACGTGGAACCCGTTGCATTAAGCTCGGTGCCAGAAGAAGTTAAAAGTGACGTGTTGGATATGATCAAGAAGTTTTTAGATGGAATTGTTGAAAACTGATGACGTTAATGTGTCTTACGATTTTCATTTGGCTAAAGTTGTATTGTGGTTGTAATGTCGGGTTTATTGTTATTTGTTGATGTCATTAAAGACATTGTGTGACCTGGAGTTATGGATATCTACTGTAAATATCATCTTGAAAATATGGTTCCAAGTATTATCATGAAAGAAAGCTTTTGTCTATTATTGCACTTAATCTGCTCTTAAAGTCCCTCAGTTCTTTGCGCGTATAGTGGGAATTCCACTAAACTTTCTATTCTTCTTGTTCATTTTCTTCACTTTCGAAAGCTCCAAAGCCGAATCCACAATTTCCAAAACTTCTATTTGTCCTTGTATATCAGTGATTTGCGTTTTCACCATTCCCGAAATCTTGGAAATAAGTTCAGATTGCAATGAAAATAAACCACATGAGTCTATAAAACATGAGATTATGTGCCAGTTATCGAAATCTTCGGAATTGCTAGTTTCGATATGTGTTATCAGCTCTTCGAGGGCATTTTGAATTTCCGTTACAGAGTATTTGGTACTTATTGATCGGACTATCTCTTTGTATGTAAAGTCAGTCTCTAGTCTTGCAATGGTTTGATCAATCAAATCACTGTTTTTCTTTCCTTCTTTCTTGAGTAATGAAAATAGAGTTGAGACGATCTCCTCAATTGAAAGGCCTCGTGTCATGCAAAGTGCAACAAGCAAAAACTTTTGATCAAGTTCTTCTAATGCAGCCAAAAGTCCAGGAAGTTTGTCAACTGGAAGCAAAGGATGACTTAGAATATATGCCAAAGTAAATCTCGGAACAAACGATACATCGAGTTTAACTTTATGGCCTTCCAATGTGAAAATCAAATGAGCAATGATACTGATTAATTCAGCATCAACCTGTAATGCAGTCTTTGCATCATAGTATGCCATCGTAGTCAATGGTGATCCTTCCTTAACATTAGGAGCAGTCTGTGTAATATCAATCCATCGTTCTTGATTGGTCAAGTACAGAAATACTCGTGAATCAAATCCTGACACGTCTCCTTTGGCTCGAAGTGCTTTGAGCTGTGTAGCCACTTTTTGGAACTCCGCAGATGACATGGAAAACGCCTCTTTGGCTAATTCCTTGTACTTTTTCGAGACGGTTTCCCGATTCTATAATCATTAGCAATAAAACACCGGATCAATCAGTGATAACTTACAAAAACAATATCAGTGAATACAGGCTTTTCTGTCCTAGCTTTTGGAATAGTCTTAATTCCCCCAGTCACACACTCCAAAAGCTTCCCTGTTCCAACTTGGAATGGTACGACTTGAACTTGTCTTGCTTTCGAAATTCCAATAGCAGTCTTTTTACCGACTCTCTTGACCAGCTTCAATCCAGAAGATTCGTTATTGTCTGAAATATCCAAAGAGCTCAAGATAGTTTTGTATTGCCAGTTGACTAGGTACAGCGTAGCTCCAGTAGATAATAAAATCGAGGACTTTCCTGAGGGAACGAAAGAGACTTGGTCAATCGCGATTTGTGGAGTTTTTGATTTCTTGGATTGTTTCTTTAAGAATGCTGAAATGTCAAGAGTGTTGTGACTTAGTGCAGGAATAGTAATTATCTCAATAAATGTTCCAGACAGAACGAATAGCGTTCCGGGATCGTGATATTGCACAATTTCCTATGAGAGTTAGTATGCACAATTCAGTCAAAAAACTGTAGTAAAGATACATTTTCCTGCTTCTTTATAACAAAATTCCATTTATCAGACTGCACAGCACCAGCACTTGATACTCTAAACTTGCGAACATCAATTGAGTTTGGTGTTGATCGGCAAACAACAAGTAGCGAAATGTCATTTCCCTGGCCAAGAAACTCTGCGAAAATAACTTCGTTATCTTTGTGGGTGTATGGTTTTGAATCCCAGAAATGCTGGAATTCACGTTTCACTTCCTGGACTTTGGGTTTCTCCTCCTTCTCTTCTTTCTCTTCATCTTCATCTACCATGTTTTCTTCTTTGGTTTGCTTTTCAGAAGCAATAACCGTTTCAATCAATTTGTAAGCTGAAATCTGACCACTTGTGAAAACAACAACAACAACGTTTTCATCAATCAATTTTAAAGCAGATACAGCGCCTCCGGTAATTTCAATCTCAGTGACATTACCATTTTCCTCAATTCGTCGTAAGTAGACCACACGCTTTCTTTCTCTCACTGCAGCAAAAACCACGACGCCATTGGTCTCATTTTCTTTCCCATCAACAACAACTACAGGACATAGAATCTCTGCTAGAGGTGAGGCGGCTACAGAAGAAACAAGTCGTGGCGCTGGTCGCAGTAAATGTCTTGATATACCAGCTGCTGTGACAGCTAAATCAATGACGGTGGCTTTGGGGGATGATATGTGACATGTAGTACTACTGCTAGATCCCGATATAGCAGGAAGCGTGTAAACGGTGAACGGAGCTGATATCGAAGACATATTTGCGTCGCGCCTGTATCTCCGTATAGTCGTGTGTGGATTGAGAGCGGTTGTTCGTTGGGAGTATGAAATATTTTTGCTGAAAAAATTATAGCTGGTAGATTTAGACGGTTAGAGTTTAACCCTGAAAATTACATAAGGTGTTATAAACAGATTTTAAACAATAACTACATTTGAGAATCTAACTAGTGACTCTCAACCGTTGCATTGCTTAGAGAAAGTAAATCTCATTTATTTTTTTGTGCTTTAGTAGTCTTTGTATGACAAAAATGGTGCTTAGGCGGCAAGAGACTGCAGCTTTACTACCAACGTTGGTTACTACAAATGTATGTCAAGGGTCGCACAAAAAAAGTAACTCGAAAGCAAGCTACTTTATTACTGGGCCAAAAAAATCACAGCACTAGCTAATAGATGCAACCTATACAGATTTTGTGTCAATCAGTTGGTAGTGAATCAGTAGGCTGAAGAAATGGAAGTCATACTTCTAGAAGTTCAGGGTTCGGGCATGTCAATCGGCCTGATTGAAAGTCGTCATCATTCTGAGCAAACGACACCTAAAGGACTATATAGTTGATACATCCGACAATGTTTTTTGAAGGATTCATTCCAGTGGGTAGTGGTGGTTTTTTATGATTTAAATGTTTTATAAAGCTAATATTTATTGAATAGTACCTCGCTTCGGCTCTCGACAAGCCGGGTTTCAACTGGAAAGGTGTAGTCCTTGGATGCTCAGCGGCCAAATTCGCATTTGACATTTACCTTGACTACCGCCAATACAAAGTCTTGAAGCGATCTTCACCACCCAAAACTCTTGAAGGAGCTGTTGATCAAGAAACTTTCACCAAAACTCAAACTTATGGAAAAGCCAAGGCTCAGTTTGGATTTTTTGAAAAGACTTTTGATTTTTTGTTGAGTACTGCTACTGTTGTTTTTGATGTCTTGCCAAAATTTTGGACATTCGCTGCGAAAGCCGTCACGCTTTATGCTCCTGTACGGTTTTCGGGTGTGGTATGTATTATTTAGGTTTATAATTGATTGTTGAAACTAACAGAACATAGATTTCTCAATCGATTGTTTTCTTCTTGGGGTATAGCTTTGTTACATCATTGATCACCATTCCATTTTCCATTTACTCTACTTTTGTTCTTGAGGAAAAGTTTGGATTTAACAAACAGACACCATCTCTATTCGTTACTGATTTGCTCAAAGGATATGCTCTCACTGCTGTTATTGGTGGACCTGTCGTTGCTGCGATCCTGAAGATCATTGATTACTTTGGAGCGAACTTCTTCTATTACCTATCAATCTTTGTTTTAGTGTTCCAGCTTTTCATTGTAACTCTATACCCCATTGTTATTGAACCAATGTTCAACGAAGTCACACCTATGCAAGCTGGTGAAGTGAAAACTCAAGTTGAAGACCTTGCCGCTAAGCTCAAGTTTCCTTTACAGGAAGTATATCAGATCGATGGTTCTAAGAGATCCGCACACAGCAATGCTTATTTCTATGGATTGCCTTGGAAGAAACGAATTGTTTTATACGACACCCTTTTGGACAAATTCGAGCCTATTGAGATTGTTGCCGTACTTGCTCACGAATTGGGACATTGGAGCTTATCCCACACTACCAAGTTTTTGGTCATCAATCAGGCTTATACTTTTTCTCTTTTTGTCGCTTTCTCTGCTTTTATCAAAAACAGGTCTTTCTATCAGAGTTTCGGATTCACGCAACAAATGCCGGTCATTGTTGGATTTATGCTTTTCAGTAGCATTTTGAGTAAGTTATAATGATATTAAAAGGTCATGAAAATTTAACTAACAAACTCGCAGCACCTTTGAGCAGTTTATTAAATTTTGCCATGAGCTCTATTAGCCGCAAGTTTGAGTACGAAGCAGGTACGTGATATCAAACGGAATCTAAGACTGAATTCTTCGGCTAACATATATGTAAAGACGAATTTGCTGTCAACCTTAACTACGGCGAACAACTATCAAACGCTTTGATTAAATTACATGTACAGAATTTGAGTACTATGGATGCCGATTGGCTTTATAGTACATACCACTACTCACATCCTATTCTGCCAGAGAGATTGGGAGCACTCGGATGGAAGAGTGTCAAGAAGAGTGACTAAAAGATGTAAAGTAATTCACGTTGTTCATAAACAGAATTAGTGTATAAATACAGATTATGAATTATAGATTGATCAGGAGTGTTGATTGTTGCTATAGAAAGCCAAGTTGATGAATATTCAGATTTAGATAAACAAATTCCCCAGAGACTTCATGACGTCACACTGCAGTACGCCCCATGCCCCACGCCTCCTCAAGATCTGGCTAATTTAGCAAATTATACAGTAAAGTCATTGAAACTGGAGGGTATCAAAGAAAATCTAAATCGATAGCTTAATGCCAGGTCACGAAGAGGTATAAACAGAAAGAAACACAAAAAAATCTGCTCTTCAGCAAGAGATAGAGCTTGGCCAAGACTTAAAAGATGACAGAAAACTCTAAACGGAGTCTGTTGAATCTGCCAAGACGGGCGTTCACAGGCAACAGCTTTTTCTGCTGGAGACCTGAAGTGAAAAAAGAGCTCTGCTAATGAATTGTCAGTAAGGTGGTAGTAGCCAAGACTAGTTGACGGCGAACACGGCGACTTAACCGCGTGTGAGCATGCTTGCTTACTACTGGTTGAGAGTAGCCCAATAATGCACCTTAAACATCCACTAACAAAGAATAGGAAATCCAGAGCCAACATGAATTATCCTTAGTTTTTTTAACCTCATTCAATTGCTTGTATTAGATGCTGCAAATAACAAGCTGCAGTTCAAAAGCTGCTTGCTGGTGGTCGTGCGTATCGGAGAAAGGGAAAAGGTTATTACTTCAATCTCGGCTAATGAAATCGACACCTCTTACGCAGTATCATGAAAATCATACTTTGAAAGCAGCAGTAAAAAAGGCACTTTTTGAAACATATAACAATCGATACTGTAAAGGTGTCAGAAGAGAGTGCATTTGGAAGAGAGCGTGGTAAGTTGTGTCTGGTGCCTTAAATTATAACAATCCTCCTGTGTGCGGCGCCACACAGACCTCAACGGGACTCTATCTCCCAGTCTGTTTTCAAATCTCTTCTCCCCAAATTCTCTCTTTTTGGTCTTTATTTCTGCCACCCAAATACAAACACACCCACTCTGGGTAATAGATTATATTGTATCATTGCTTCTAATTCAACCACGCATTAAGCAACCGCCACCACGACTTTTGAACTCATCGCTCCTCCCTCGAAATCATGGCTTGGGACCAGCTATGGATTGACAAACCACATCTGGCCTACGCCATTATAGGTGGCTTTACTACTATATTCTCTCTTATATCTCTTTTTGTGAAAGAGAAACTTTACATCGGTGAAGCTACTGTCGCTACTGTTGTCGGTGTCATCTTTGGTCCTTATGCTGCAAATTTATTCAATCCGCAAACCTGGGGAAATGTCGACTTCATCACTCTTGAGATTACTCGTATCGTTCTTATCGTCCAGATTTTTGCCGTGGCTGTCGAACTGCCGAAGAAATACATGCTTAGACACTGGGTTTCTGTTGTCATGCTTCTCATGCCTGTGATGATTTTCGGTTGGCTCATCGCTTCGGTCTTTATTTGGAAACTTGTGCCTACTTTACGTTGGGTTGAAGCACTCTGTGTCGCGGCATGTATTACTGCTACTGACCCAGTTCTTGCCTCTGCTGTTGTCGGTAAAGGAAAATTTTCCAAACGTGTTCCTGGACATTTGCGAAATATTCTCTCCGCTGAGTCGGGTTGCAACGATGGCATGGCTTTTCCATTTGCTTGTAAGTCAAAACACTCATGAACTTGGCTGTCATTGTAGTCTCTAATCCGTATCTTATTATTTTTATAGACCTTGCTTTGTATCTAATTCGATACGAAGGCCAAGCTGGAAAAATTATTGCCCACTGGCTTCCTGTTACAGTATTGTACGAATGTGTTTTTGGTTGTATTCTTGGTGCGATTATCGGTTACAGTGGTCGCCATGCTATCAAGTTTGCTGAAACTCATAATCTCATCGATCGAGAATCCTTCCTTGTATTCTACTTTGTTTTAGCTCTTTTCTGTACAGGTATTGGAACAATTCTTGGCACCGACGATTTGCTTGTTGCATTCTCTGCAGGTGCTGCGTTTTCTTGGGATGGCTGGTTCACTCGCAAAACAGAAGAGTCTCATGTTTCCAACGTTATTGATCTTCTTCTTAACTTGGCTTATTTTGTTTACTTCGGCTCTATCATCCCTTGGCATTTATACAACGCCCCTGAATTAGGTTTGAGTCCTTGGAAGCTTTCTCTTATTGCGATTTTACTCATTCTGTTTCGTCGTATTCCTATCATGTTAATGATGAAACCTTTTATTCCTGATATTCGGACATGGCGCGAAGCACTTTTTTGCGGTCACTTCGGTCCCATTGGTGTAGGGGCTGTTTTCATGGCAATTTTGGCACGCGCCGAATTAGAACACGATGAGCCTACTCCGTTGGCAGAGGTACCTGGCATTGGTTCTGAGCATTACATGATTATTGCAACAATTTGGCCAATTGTGACATTTATGATTATTGCATCAATTATCGTTCACGGCTCTTCTATTGCTGTTTTCACTCTTGGTAAGCGTTTGAATACCATGGCAATTACAATGTCCGTCACTACTGGAAACCAGAGTGGTCCTTCATGGCTTCAGCGTCTACCGCGAATGGAATCTTCTTCAAGTGTCTCATTCCGTAAAGTGGAAACAAGGCAGAATGATACCATTAATCGACTTTTTCACCGTAACGCAGCTGGTTTGTCAGACGGTGAAGAAGCTCGACCTCCAGCCAAAGCAGCTGGTCGTATGACAAATCCTAAAAGATCAAAGAAGAAAAGCAAAAAAGCCCGGATGCAAAAAGATGCAGAAATTATTTCGGCTGCTGATTACCCTGCAAATACTTTACTTCCAGAACCCATTGCGTCTCGAATTGATGAGGAGACTATAGAAGAAAGAATTAATCCTGACGGCCATGCAGTCTATCAGGAAGGAGATCATTTCATTGTCGAAGATGAGCAAGGTGAAGTTCTCGCAACAATCAATTCAGCCACCGGCAAACCTAGTCCATGGGAAGAGAACGGCCTTACAAGGACAGACACAAACGGTTCGCTGGGAAGTCGCTTGCGGCGACGACGGAAAGCGTCGAATGCGGACACAGCCTCAGCGATATCCCTTGAGTCAAAAGCTTCAGACGGAAAGGAACGCCAACGAACACATGCGATTGCATACCAGCTTGATGATGAGATTATTGTAGAGAATGAAGAAGGTGAAGTCATTCGTCGTTACCACATTAATCGTCACAATACAGGTCGTCAAGGTGAAAGTAATATAGAGCGTGCGTTGTCATGGGTCGGATTGCGACGTTCTGGAACGTCTGCCGCAACAAGTTCTGGTAGTGGATCTGTACCCAAAAAGGGCAAAGATGGAAACGTTTTGCCGCTGCATAATCTTGATCTTGAGATGCATAGTATGGATTCGTCTATGATGGATGATACTATCGGCAGTTCTTCAAGTTCTACGCAGCATCCAAGTAGTGGAGGTATTGAAAAAGATGAGTTGCCAAAGAACTTCTTGCAGCGAAGAGAAGAAGATCTCCCTGTTCGGAAGCATAAGGGAGTAAGTCATATCGACGACGAGGAAGAGACGCCGGCTGAGAGAAAAAGACGATTGGCTGCGCTAAGCTCTAGCGGAGGTGATGATGAATCTCCGGCTGAAAGAAAACGACGACTTGCAGCATTAGGTACGACTGAAGAGGAAGAAGATGACAAAGACGATGAAGACGATGAGGAGGAAGAGGATGATGATGATGACGATGACGATGTTGACGATGTGGATAATGAGGATGATGATGATGACGATGAAGACGATGATGAAGAGGAAGCTGGATATATTTCCGACGGCACCACACTTCAGAGTCGCAATTCTCAAGAAGCACCAACACGAATCTCATTTGCAGGTGAAACCGATGTTGAGCGTCGAAGAAGACTGGCTGCATTGGGTCTTAGTTTGCCAACTCCTGCATCGAGCTCGTCGTCATCATCTGGAACTACTTCTCCGGCAAATGACTCTACACAAGATGAGCAAAATACTAGAGGTATAACTTGGGGTTCTGTTAAACGGTCGCATTAAGGAATTATTAAGAGTTTTTTTTATCAAGTCTATGTGAGTATTGGTTTCCGTGTCGCTCTTTGTTAGAAGGTTTATTACATGATTGTTAGTGTTTGTGATTTGCATGTCTGATATGTCATTAAGAAGCATTTTGTGTTTGTGTTTTTACATATTTAATAAGGTTTCTCATTCAGAGAATTTGTCCTAGTAACACATGCTATATTAAATCTAGATGATAAATAAACAAATAATAATAAACGCCATAACCAAATGTCATAACCGAATGCCAGTTTAAAACATCCAAACTTCATTTTTCGATTTCATGTTCTATTGAACCTGCAGAGCAGCGGTTTTCTTCTTCTGTCTAGAGATAGAATCAACATACGGCTCACTGGATATTTCCTTGACCTCTATATGAAAAGGAATACATGAGACAGGTACTTCAGCCGGGAAAAACATCACAACATATAGAGCCTTTGAGTAACCATAAGGATCTTTAAAAACATCTTCCTTACAAGCGTAGAAACCTTCAGTCGAGTCATAAATCGAAAAAAGGCCTCTTTGCGTCACTTCGATGGGAGTAACCGGTACTTCCGGAGTAAACTGAACAATGTGATGGACAACAGAAAGGTAGTACGGCTGCTTGTCTAAGGAAGAGTCCGTGTGGAATGATCCATTAGAACGATCGTACTCGATAACATCACCGCGGTAATCGCCTTCGGGGCCAAGAAAAAGATAGTCACGACCGTCGCCTTCGTAAAGCGGGTATAGGCCAATATGTGTAAGCTTTGGGTCACTGGAAAGTACATGCAAAGTAACTTTTGAAGATGCGACCGCGCTGGCGATGAATGTCAAGAGAAGTACTAGGAAATTCATTTTATGACTGTATGATATGAATGCGTATGCAAAGATATAAATGTATATCGAAACTTATAAATCTATAAACAAAAGACGAGAGAAAAGAATGAACGGAGTCATCGGGATTGAGCATTTCTTTATAGACTTCGCTCATATGACTTGTATGGCGATGAGTGAATTGCGGGGCGAGAGTCTTATGACGTCGACAGTTGAGACACTAACACGCTTCCGTACATGCGCCCTTTCCTATTTGAGTAGTGCCTAGGAATTAGCCAGCCAACTCCACTACTTAGAAAACCTTAATTGTGTATGGCATTTTGATTTTTTATGAAAGTTTCAAGATAACTTCTTTCAGATAAATTTTCATTTAATTCTGTTCGAATTTACAACACATCTTTTTGCTATTCTACTTCATTATTCGTTTTTTGAAACTTGATCAGTGTATTTGTTGTAAGTCTCTAAAAGTGTTTCAACTCCCAGCTGGCTGGATGTCCAGCTGAATCCGGTAACTGTCAAAACGAAATATTGATTGAGGTACTACATATATATATATATTGGTTCTTAATGACGACATGCGACATGCCATAATGCTATCTCATCTGCCATAAGTTAGCAAACTCTAAAAACTTTGTAAGATAGCTTCAAATTAGATTAACTCGATTTGTAGATGTATTCTAATGATCTTCGTACCCTGAGTTCTGGAAAACTTTTAGGCTTTTTTACAAGCTCTAAGCACGTGATATATGACCGACTAAGTTTCGTTAACTTGGGAGATATTCCTAGCAGATACGAAATGGAACAAAATGTAGATGCCATTTCGAGATGACAGATGTAATATGAAATTAAAATTTGGGCATTGTCAGATGTACCGGAAAATCGCCATTTTGGAACACATGTATACAAAAAAGCAGTTATTTTATTATATACATAGACTAAAATTCAATAAATTCCAGTTCGTAACATTCATTCATCGAATCCGGGGTTTCCGAGAACTAGTCATAAACTCATCACAGCTTGTACTAGACGATCGAAACAGATAAGGCTATTACTACAATTTCTCGTATAATTCAGAACTTATTTTTTCTTGCAATTTCTTTAAATGTATTAACGATATTCTCGCTAACAAATCGAATAAGCTTTATGAACATCAGATTCTACAGAAAAGTGTATAGTCAATCTGTGCCAATCGTGAGTTACGGAACTTGTGAAGGCTGTGGATTGAGACACCAAACGTTGAAATGCAGCATGTAGCTTATCAAAGAAGCAAATAGCTTTACGGGTTATAAAGTACTAGCATGCATACAGCGCACTTTTGAAAGTACTTCGCTCTATTGAAAAGAAACCAATTTCAGAAGCAGCGTAGTCTGCTTGATTACACCAATTAATGTTTAATAATTTAGTAAAATCCATAACATTATCTAATATTCACAACACAAAAACCAATAACATAACGCCATGTAAACCCACAATATCAGAAAAATCCTCGTTCATGTCATTTATTCAGTGATTAAACACTCCCAACTCCATTAAGCAACCGTCTTTTCATCTCAGCTCATAAATCCAACAACGCTTGAACCGGCACCGAGACGCCTAGCTCTTCCCACAGGCATCGTCAACTTCTCGTTGAAAATCGGTTTCACTTGTATGGACAAAGGTTTGCAAGAAACCGGTACTTCGGCTGGAAAGTGCATAGCAACGTAAAAAGCGTCTGACTTTCCGTATGGATCCTCGAAAACATCTCTTTTACAAGCATAGAAATGCTGAGTGGATCCATATACTGTTAGAAGTCCCCTATGATCGAAACTAACTGGAATTTGAGGCTTGTCAAACGTAAATTGCATGACATGATTGACAATTCCCAGATGAATTGTTAAATCATCCTTGCCATCACCAGTTTTGAAAACTGAGCTGAGTTGGTCAAAATACAGCTCATCACCCTTGTAATCATCTTGTGGACCAATAAAGAAGCAGTTGCTAGCATCGTTTTCGTACAGTGGGTATAGCCCATGCTCAGAAAGCTCTGCTGACGGTGATACTGCTCGCATCACGACTTTGCTTGTAGCAAAGGCATTGCCAAAAAGAGATAACAGTAGTAGTAGTGACAGCATTTTGGACTTCGAACGCAGAAATTTGACAGCGGCATCGATGCGACAAGAAACTTATATTCTCTGGAGTACAGTGGATCAGCATGTGCTTTTTTTCTGGAAGTGCAGGTCAATTTCACTGTTGTTTGACTAGTGAATAAGGTTTTATGTCTCATACGACAAACAAGTGCGGCTCACGGCTTGGCCAAAATGTGCGGCTGGAGATATTTCTGTTTTTGTATTGCACTCAGGGTCCAAATCAATCAAAAAAAAGTAGGAAAGTGGGGTTGTATAGTCATAGAAGCATTCACTGATTGTAGTGAACAGAAGTGAAATCATCACATTAATCGAAATATTCAATAAAAAAAATTTCTGCTTGTATTGTCGGACACCTTTCGTCACCCCGTGACATGTTGTAACTCCGAGTTTGAGTAGCTTGTATCTTAGAAAATTCCTTACAGCTATGTACGCACATAGCTAACAAAATAAATCATATTTGTCTCAATCTAGACTCTGCCATCAAGAAAAGCAATTAACCATTTCAGAAAATGGTACAAGAGACGTAGCAAATTGACTACAAGCTCAATCGATTGCTTCCACGCGGACTAAAAACTTCAATATCCACTTATTGAATTCTCTCAACGCTATTAAATGAATTTAATCCCTTCATCTAATCGTTGTACCAAATTGAATGAAAGGCTCTTTTCCGTAAACAGTAAGGGCTAAAAATGCCCACCGAGATAAAAATACAGTCTGTT
>JAJLWK010000043.1:0-38997 GCA_030570675.1 Myxozyma neglecta | reverse complement strand
GTGCAGTGGCGATATCGTACCCGATGGACCAAACCATGCATTAATCGTGATTTGTGTATCAGATGTTCGATTAAAAGATGGGGTATTGTATATAATATCCGGTATCAGAATATCTTTTCGCAAAGAGTTAATCTGATTTAGTAAATCATGCTGTGCCAAATATTTGATCTCCGATTTCCCATCCGTCTCTATGCAAGCCAGTAAAACTTCACTAAAAGTACAAAACTTTTGACTCCATGAATCAGCAACATAACTTGAACCTATTTCAACAGGAACGACGCGTAATCCATTATTAGTCGCAGAAAGTAAATAGTCTATTGAATTCCAATGTTGTACTGCAGGCCATGAAACGGCTAATTCGCGAATTACAATAGGTAAAAAAGTCATTGACGTTGACTGGTTAGATGACTTGGCTTCAGATATGATTTTCTCAAAATCATTGACGTTTGGTGTAGAGTATACTGCGTGTTCTTGTGAGATGCTGTACGATGACGATATATGCTTCTGAGTTGATGGCGGACATAGTAGACGAGCTGAAAATCTGTCTGATTTGTTTGACTTATTTTGTAACTTATCAAGGGCCACAAAAAAAGAATCAATAAGCTTTCTGAGCGACAATGAAACAGCAGGACCACCAACAATCAGAGCAGTATCGAGGTCTGAAATGGTTTTGTCCATAGGAAAATCGTCTATATTGAATGAAGAATTTCCAAAAAAAGTATTAACTCGCAATAGAGCAGATAAAACACAAGAGTTGGCAAATGCACTAATGTAAGGCACAGGAACTAGGGAGAAAGCATATGCATGGAGTTGACAAGAACAGAAGGTTCGAAGGGCGTTGATAGCGGTAGATAAACGTGCGCGCTCGCTTTCAGAGCATTGTTTAGAAAATGGTGAAGCACATGCCCTTCGGTGCAATTCTGCTATGGATGCTGGGATTCGAGCATCAGAAGAAAATAAATCCCTGCCTGAAACGAGAAGATGGACGCGAATACAGGCAGCCAGGTCGAGCAATTCGTCGACGGCGCTGACTGCTATCTTTTGAGAAGAACAACTCATAATTGATAACGCAACATGTTCTACTTTAATCAAATAAGTTCCAGTTGCTTGAGTGTCAGTTAGACTGATGTAGGATCCTGTTTTAATCGATTACAATATTTACCAATTGTTCAGCAAAAGTTCGCGATTTGTGACGTACGTCAGCGAACAAAGTTTACTAGGCGATGAGCCGGTGGAAGCTCATCTGATCACGTGTGTTTTAAATCCTCAGTTCAACCTGTCAAGCACTGAATCAAATCATTGAGCTGTCATTCGAGAAGCTGGACAGAATTACTGCACAGAAGGGGATTTATAGAAATGCCGATTAAGCTGCTTCAGCACAAGTCATACCATGTTTACAATCGAGAGAATATTGAACGAGTAAAGCGCGATGAAGCGCTGGCACGAGCGGAGGAAGAAAAGCGGGACGAAGAACAGCGCGAACGAGATCGCGCTTTTCGACTGGAAGTGCTCAGACGCAAGCAATCAGGAGAGGACACCAGCGCACTAGAAGTACGGTACAGATTAGAAAGCGAAAATGGCGAAAGAGAGGATGACAGAACGCGGGAAGGTCACAGGCTCAGTGAGCAGGATCGTGCGATTTTACGCGTAAGCAAGGAGGTGCCGACGTCATCGCAAGGCGGTCAGAGAAGACGGGGGAAACGGGATACTGATGATGAGATAATGGAAGCCAGAAGAATAATCTGCGAAAGAGAAGAAGCGGGTGTGGCGAAAGAGTCAGTGGAAGAGGCCGCGAGCACGGCGACTGCAGATGGGCATTTTACGCTGTTTGATGGGATAAGCGAGGTAGGTGCCACTCGCGTCCGAGGGTCTTTGTGGAAACTAACAGATGGCAAAATAGGCACCAAAAGAAGAAAAGCAGGAGCAGCCGAAGCTGGCAAATATGCGGCTTGATCGCGACAGGGCGCTGGTTCCGTGGTACGCGACGCTGGACGCGAACGCGCAAGCGTCACGGGACCGGGCGATGACGGCGCGCGAACGGGAAAGGTCCGAAAGGACAAGTCGGAAAACAAAGGAAATGGCGGACCCGCTCGCGTCGGTTCAGGGGTTTCTGCGGCAGAAGGAGGCGGCAAACCGCTTGCGACGCCGGCAGGAACAGGAAGAGCGGGACTCGGCCGACTACTACTTTCGTCAGGTGACTACAGAGCGCGACTATCGGCGTCGAAGGGAAGGGAGCGGTGCGCATAGGCATGAAAGGGTGCTACGGGAAAGAGAAAGAGAAAGAGAAAGAGAAAGAGAAAGAAGAGACAAAGAAAAAGAGAAAGAAAAAGGAAAACGAAGCAAACACAACAGGCGGAGAAGCAGAATCAGAAGCAGAAGTGGCAGTCCGGCGCCGATGGACGCGCGGGTCGCTGAGCTCGCGCGCAAACAAAGAGAGCGCGAAGAAAAAGAGGGCGCGCGCGCGGCTGCGATGCTCCGCGGAGAGCGGTATCCGCGGGCCTGAAGCAGCATATTGTAAACAAACAAGACCCTTTCTTTTTCTTTTTCTTTTTTCAGTTTTAGGAGGGTTTTTATCAGGCAAGTCGACCCAGATTTCAACGTGCTCATCGCTCCGCGTTTTTATCGCCCCCAAAAAGCAAGAGCCGGGCCGAGTGAGAACAAACCGTTTTCTGGCGCTTGGCCAAAGAAAACAAGGCAAAAAGCAGACCCCTCAAAACTCTAAACGCACAGTGACGTCAGCGGCGACAACGTAAAATAGCACATGACGTCATGGTTACCCGGGCTCGTTCACACGAAACAGGCCTCGCAGCCGCAGCAAGCGACCGCGCCAACGGCCAGCACAGAAGCGGTTGTCGCGCACTGAGTCGGCAACGATCTCTGCGAAGAGCAGGAACTGGTGTGCGCGAGAGCAGTTAGAAAACCAGAGAGAACCTGTAATCAAAAGCTGAGCAGAAACTCAAAAGAGTGCCATAGAGCAGACAGCGCGCGGGCCCGCTCAGCAAAGTAGACGGCCGGTGCGACTCGAGCTGAGCCCCAACCCAGCAGCAAGCCCTTCTCTCAACCGTAGCTTCTCTTCATTCTCAACTCGAACTCAGCTCTTTCTCTTCGTTCTCTCTGTTGTCTCTTTCTATCCTCCAGAGTCACTCGTCGGCCTCTGTACCGTGCTTTGCCGGGCGATATTCAGCAGCGGAAGCAGCAGCAACAAATCGTCCCACTTTCTTCCGTTTCTGTCGCTCCTGTTTGTTTGCCTTAGCCGTTTCTGGCCTGCAAAGCGTGCTCAGTTCCGCACTCAGTCACGCTCCACTGTTTACTTTCTGCCGAAACCTTGCATTCCCCCCAGGTCTTTCGGCTTCTTACTTTCAATTCATAATCAGATTGTCTTGGTTTATTTGTATTCATTTCCCACTCACTTTGGACTTCGTACCGTCCTCAACCGTCCTTTTGCAAACACACGCGCGCTGGATTCTTGTGCGCGCGACGGACTGACAGAACAGGCCTCTCTAGTCTTATTTCGCCTTCAACACCGTACGTCATCTGCATATTTGCCTTTCCATTTATACCCGATTATTTTACTTATCGATCCAGTTTACTCCGTGTATTTTACCCCAGTTTGCGGCCTTTTTGTTCTTCCTCGCACGCGCTGAACCGCGATGCGAGCCGACGACGCTGGGGCAGCGGACAAAACCGCCGCGCCGTCGAGCAAAGACCCATCCAAACATCGTTCATCGCCTCCATCTGAAAAGCCTCTTTTGACTTCTCACTCTCCCGACTCTCATCTTCCTGCTGTTTCTGTCTCGGGTTCAAAGCGTGTTGCTGGTGTGCTTGTTGAAGGTGCGTTTACATTCGCCATCGCCATCGCTCCTTTATCGAGCCTTCTTTTATCGCAGCCTATTTGCTGACATTGACTTTCTTATTTGCAGAAACCGCAGATGTAGCTCATTCTCCTGCCTCAACCATAGTTTCGGTTTCATCCGCCCCTTCTTTCTCGTCTACCGGTTCTTCTCTTTCTTCAGCTTCCTCCGGTGCCTCCTCATACATCCCTTCTGCTCAACCTTCTGTTGGTCGCAAACCACTGCGAGCTGGTTCCCCTATGAAACTATCTTTAGATCCAGCGCGTCAAAGTTTAGAATCATTACGAGATGTCAGTTTTTTTTTTCCATTTTTATTGCAAAGACTTACATTATCTGTTTAGGCTGTTACCGCTGCTCAACTACAGAGCTACATGCATCTGGATCGCTCTGGATCTCCTATAGGAACTTCGCCTTCGCGCACATTCCCTCTCGCGCGTGATCAAAGTGCCGGTCCTTTTGTCGAGTCCCCGTCATCTATAAACTCTCCCGATCTTCCGTTTTCGGCCCGAAACTCTTCTTTTTCTGAAACATCATCTTCTTCTTTATACATGCAACCTCCTTCACTTGCTCAATCAAGTGCTCAAGAAGCTGCCGAGAGTTCAAGATCATTCACTTCGGCTCGTTCCACAGCTCGCAAATTCGTGCCAAATTTTAACGAACTCGAATTTCCAACCCCAAAACTTTATGACTTGTCTCTCAAGCTCAACTCAGACCCAGGTTTAGAAGATTTTTGGACGAATCTCACTAACGTTCTTGAAAATGTTTATATGGCAAAACGTGCATCACTGATCGTTCCGAATGATCTCACTGACATTGCAAATACTCCCTGGGGCCTGAAAGGTGTATGGACTTCGAAATCTTTACCTTGGGCGCTATCTCGATTACAACATCACCGAAGTTCTCAAATTGCAGAAACTGTTGACCGGGACTCTGATGAAATTCCTAGCGATTATACTGATCACGCAGAGGACGGCAGTGACTGGGAAGATACTTTTGACGATTCAGACCAAGACACAGCTACTTACGCTCCATCTATTACGAGTCGAGCGCCATCGCTAACGCCCGAAAGAGAAGGTTGGGCCTCAGATAGTAACGTTGACATTAACCGTTTTGGCTCAGTGGACAGTGATGAAGAGCATCTTCCTTTTCTTTCTCGTACTCATCAAAGTGTCGAACAAGGAACTGCCAAAATCTATTCCGCCCTTCGACCTCTAGAGTCTGACGTTGATCCTTTGATAGACAGCTCTGGTGTCAACCGTGTCATACATCGGGGAAAAGTAGCATTATTACAACGTGAATACAGAAATCTTCAGTCTGCTACAGATCCCAAAAGTGCCGAGTCGAGCCCTTCAGACACGAAATTGAATGAAACAATAAGGCCCGTTATGCTTTCGGAGTCTCGCAAACACTCTACAATATCCAACGCAAGTGAAGCATCTACGGTTACTGAGCGACCAGCTTTAACTCATAGAAATGCCTTTACAAAATCAAAACGGAGACCCAGACTGCGCGATCCGTTTGGGGAATCAGTATTGCCTTCTGGGTCCGCTACAAATGATCTTCCTTATGAAGATTATGAGCAATGTCTACTGTCACCATGGGCTCATTCACCGGCGCCTTCACCGGCTTTGTCAAAGGACAGTAGTGAAAATCCGTTCTTTAACGTGTCTGAACAATCTACAATGGATGCCGCATTTTCTTCTCCAAAAGATTCAGAAGATGTTTCGCCACTTGCTGAGCTAAACATGCCTGTTCGTGCGATTGGTCTAGAATCTAGTTACTCTGTCATTCACATTCCTCTAGTCCATCCTTCGCTTGCTCGCACTGTGAGAAATAATGGCGTTTATAGGAAGAATCGCAGTATAGTACCAATCGCGATTGTTTCTATTTTGTCTGACGTGATTCCATACCCTGTTAACTTGGTTAAATCTCTTGGTGCATTCGCACCCCATATGGCTGCTTCATTTTCGCTCGCAGAAGCTCATGCGAATTTGAAATATCAGGTTGAACGATTCAGAAATTTGAACTTGCGTCACTATCGAAGCGAGCGACGAAGTAGGGGAGGTGTCGTCTACAGCTCACGAAAATCAAGTACATCGAGTAATCGCTCTTACAGCGGCCCAAGTACTAGTTCAGGAAGCTATTTCACCATGAGTCAAGTGAGCAATTCCACAAACTCGTCAGCGACCTCTACCCCGACTTGGGATTCTGTGAATAATAACGGAGCGACTTCTCCTGCAAGCGTAAACATGCAGGCCTCTTCGAGTGCGGGCACTCCTGGAGCATCTGTATATTATTCTGCTGCAAGCAGCTCGCGACCTTCACCTGTTAATTCTCCGGATGTGGATACTCAAACCGCAAAGCTTGTGCAGCCTCCTTATCGATTCCGAACTCAAACAAAGGGCTCTGTGATACGTCGCGTAGCGTCACCGCCTCCAAAGTCACCTATTTCATCGTTTTCAACAGCCACGTCTCCAGCTCCTACCTCATCTTCTTATAGTTTGCCACTACCGCAGTCTAGACCTATGAAAGCTGATGAGTCGGAGTTGGATGAACCAATGATGGCACCTCCCCCTCCACGATTATTACGAACTATTATAGATTCCATACCCGTACATTTGTATATTGCTGATCCTCGAAAAGGAGCAATCACTTGGGTTTCAGCACGTACTCTGGCATACTGCGGGTTGTCGCCTGATGAGTATCGACGACAGGCACCCGAAGAACGTTTCCATCCTGATGATCAAGCGGTATTTGCCCGAGCATGGAAAATCGCTTTGAAAAATGGAGATCCATTAAGCTTACAATTGCGAATGCGAAGATTTGATGGTGCGTACAGATTTTTCATTGTGCGCGCTGTTCCGTTGCGAAATTCAAAGGGTTCAATTGTACACTGGTTTGGTACAAACATGGACATTCACGAACAGCGAATTGCCGAGTTAGAATCAATCAAGCAGAGCGAAAAGTTGGCTAGTGAGCGAAAGTATAGAACCTTAGCAGAGTCAAGTCCGTTAATTGTTTTTGCGGCTACGCGATCCGATGGTATCATATACGCAAATAATCAGTGGTGTGGTTATTCTGGGCAAACAATCGAGGCTTCGCTTCATTTCGGATTTCTAGAGTTTGTCCATCCTGAGGATCGTGTGAAATGTGTGTTGCCGACGACTGAAGAGGCGCATACGTTCTCTTGTGAACTTCGATTACGCGATGAAGAGGGCTATTACAAGTGGCATCTTGTTCGCTGCGTATCATCGGATGAGCAACATAGCCTTAGTACTGCTCCGACTACTCCTGGTGTTACTCCTGGTTTACATACCGAAATGATGGATCAAATCTTACCCGGTTCAATTATCGATAACACTAATAGTCTTTATGGTGATAATGTTTGGTTTGGTACCTGTACTGATATCAATGATCATAAGTTAGTTGAGGAGAAACTTCAAGAAGCCAAAGATGCAGCGCAGCGTACAATGGAGTCGAAAGCTCGGTTTTTGTCAAATATGTCACATGAGATTCGAACTCCTCTGATTGGAATATCAGGAATGGTTAATTTCTTACTCGATACTACTTTGACTAGTGAACAGTTAGATTACTGTCATACAATCTCTAGTAGTTCTGAAGCTTTACTGTCTGTCATTAACGATATTCTTGATTTGTCAAAAGCCGAAGCTGGAAAGATGCGACTCAACAAAGAATGGTTTAATATCCGCTGGCTTATCGAAGATGCAAATGAGCTTTTAGGAACATTGGCTATTTCCAAGAATCTCGAACTCAACTATATCGTAGACCAGGATGTTCCAGCTGTTGTTAATGGTGACAGGATTCGTATTCGTCAGGTTTTGCTCAATATTATTGGAAATGCTATCAAGTTCACTACACATGGTGAAGTTTTCACGAGATGTTCTGTACAGCGTCGAGATGAAGAGGTTATTCAGTTACATTTTGAATGTCATGACACAGGTGCTGGATTCGACAAAGAAGGCGCAAGTTTGATGTTCAAACCTTTCAGTCAAATTGATGGAACCATGACTCGACGACATGGTGGAAGTGGTTTAGGATTAGTTATTTCCAAACAACTTATTGAATTACATGGTGGATCGATAAGTTGTCGTGGTGAAAAAGGTAAAGGTTCGACGTTCTATTTTAGTGCTGAATTCGGACTGCCTACGAAAGAAGATCACCCACCTATTAGCCCCCTTATGCGAAGTGGATTGCAGAGTTCCTCGTCATCACCTGCTGAAAGTCGGACACTTGTACAAGCTGACAGACTTTCTCCATCTGCTTTGCGGCCGGGAGCAATGGCGTCAGTTATTCAATTACCTGGTGCCGCTGTTACACCTGGTGCAATGCTTCCATGGGGCGAATTGTCTTTAAGCGGTGGAACTAGTAGTCCAGTTGTGTCACCTGGAGCTGTTCCCAGTTCTTCTAATGCTGCTTTGCTAGATCGTATGAAGAAGGTCAAGCCTGCGAAGGATCCGCGTATGATGAGCTTCAGAATCCCGTCAGATCCGCACAAACACAAATCATCGGGCGGTTATGACACGGAGCTGAGTCTGGATGAAGTTCTTGAGCCTGATCTCACCAAACGCGTTTTTGCTTTAATTGTTTGTGAATATCCTTTCGCTACTGAAGCTATTATCTATCATATTCAGGAGGCATTGCCGCCTGGATACACTTTGGAAACATCTCATGTCACAAACTACGAAGCCGCTTTTGAGCTTCTTACGGTTTTGGGTTCGCGCGCTCCTTCGTCTAAAGAACGTCAACCGTTCACACATTTGGTCATCAATGTGACTGATTACACTGAAATTGCTGCGTTGGCTGCTAAGGTGTTTTTGAACACAACTGTGTATCCAAAGACAAAAGTGATTGCTGTGACGACGCCAATGCAGAAGACCGCTATTATGCAAAATTTGCGTGCTAATAATATCAACGATACTCCTTCGGTTATTAATAGTCCTAGTCCACGAACGTCAGGTGTTCCGCGTGTCAGTAAATCTAGATCGCGATCAAAGTCAATAGCTGGTAGTGATGGTTTAGTCGATTATAATATTCTTGATCGGGAACTTGGTGTTCGGTTTTTCTGTGTTTCAAAGCCGTTGAAAGTGTCGCGCTTGTCTGTAGTGTTTAATGATAGACCTAAGGATAGCAGTACTGGACATGCGTCGCATCACGGGTCAGGTTCCACAGAGGATGCTGAAGAAGCGAAGCAAGCTGCTCCGCAGGAAGCATCTGACGATCCTGAGTCAAGCAAGCGAGCCTCGCGCAGTGATAAGAGCATCTTTAATGAACTGCAAGCCGTTGTCAATGGTCATGATTACCGAGTTTTGCTCGTGGAGGATAATCCTGTGAATCAGAAAGTATTGCAGAAATTCCTTGAACGTGGTGGACTTAAAGTTGATACTGTTTCCGATGGTGAAGAATGCGTTCAGAAAGTTTACGAATCTGGATCAAATCAGTATAGTCTTATTGTATGTGATCTTCATATGCCTCGAAAAGACGGATTCCAAACGTGCGCGGAAATCAGACGATGGGAAGAAGTCAATGGACTAGAAAGACGACCGATTATTGCGCTCAGTGCAAATGTTATGTCTGACGTGGCTGAAAAATGCCAGCAAACTGGCTTTTCGAGATATGTGTCAAAACCGATTGATTTTACAGAGTTTAAGGGTATGTTTTTTAACGATTATGACGTAAGTATTTGAATGCAATATTAATTTTTGGTACAGATGTTATTATGGATTTGTTAAACAATTCGGACACTTTAATGTGAAAAGTTGACTGTAAGGTCGAAATGCGACTCTTTTTTTTTAATTTTTTCTTTGTTATATATTTGAAGTCTTTCTACGCTATAGTACGTTGTCCTTGATTCATATTTAAATTTGCTGAATGGGTCTAACGTGATGTGATAGGGAAGCAATGATCTTGCTCTAAATGATTTATACACGGCTGATTTTTTTTTATTTAATATTTGGGTGTGATTGCGTTTAGGATTTGGAGCAATTTATCTTTTTTTATTTATTCAGTTATAGTTATCATTTTTCTGCTATTTTGTTTTTGTTTATGATCGGCAAAATGCTGAGAACGTGTACATTTATTTAAAGGTTGTACTTCTTATTTTTACTTTATTAATTTTAGTTTTTTTTTTCGAATAGTTTGTGTTTTTATTTTTTAATGATTATATGCTTCTATTTATTGATTATTTGTTTTGTTGTGATTCAGAGAAAATATCTGTTGGTGGTGTTTATTGTTATGAAGAGCAAGTGGCTGTTTACTGATATTTTTTTTTTTTGTTTGTGTTGGTTAGTTAAAGCTGGATGGTTGCGAATGTATTTAGTGTGGTGTGTTCGTGAAGACTACTTTTCTATTTGTCATGGACTGTATTGTGTGCTAGTTATTTAATAATATCATTTGTAGTTATATCAATTCGAGATGAACGCCGTACGCCCCCGTGCCCTTGAAAGTAGTAAATATCTTTATATAAAGTGAGTCAACCTTTGAATTTATTTAATGTTTTCTGTGAAGAATTAGCTGCAAGATCATTCAAAGTAATAGTGTATTTATTGACAACTTACGGCTGCAACGCGTTCAATATGTCTTTGTCGCACTTTTTTATCGCCCATTTGTCGAGCTTCAATATTTGCTTGCTTAAGTAGTCTTGATTTTCTATTAGCATTTCCAGAAATAAAGTAGCACGGTGATACATACTCTTCGACAAAGATCATGTAGTTGAGATATATCTACATAGAAGTTCAAACTGTTAGTTGATACTACTTTAGCGAACGACCGTGCAACATTTGAATGCGTACCAGAATATCAGCTTTTTTAGACAAATTGCAACCATTTGCGTTCTTTTTGATTGCGCGACGCAAAGAAGATCGAGGACAGAGACGCGTCATTACAGACTCGTAAACATCGATTTTAGAATAAACAAACATCTGAAAGGGGTCATCGCGAGTCGGTATTACCAGCCCCTCAGTTTTGTGTAAGCGAGCGGCTTGCGGCTCAAAAATGAGTCGGGAAGTCGCTTAAGTTACGCGTTATTTAGCGACAATCGTGCAAAGTAATAGAGTAAAGTGTGAAAAGAGAGAGAGAAGAAAAAAGGATAATGCAATGGGTGATTTGAGTCCCGGTCTTGATTTGCCGGGCATAGTTCGGCCGTTGTCGACTCAGTTTCTGCCGCCGTCGATTGCGTCGGGAACAGGCGGCGTTGATAACAAGGACAGTAGTGTAGCTGACGACGAGAACTCGGACGAGTTTGCTGATGTACCGCTTTCGGATCGTGATAATTGGAATTCTCCTGGTCAAAGAGAATTGAGTGGTCCGGCGTCGCCTTTACCGCCTTCTGTGCCTGTTGCGTTGGACTATGCTGCCAGTCTGCAGAGAACATCGAGTGTCTCGCCTGCGGCTACTGCATCGCGTACTTCGCAAAACGAGAATAGCAATGGCGATGAGAACTTGGACGATGAAGATGATGAACGTGTGCGCGAAAGTACTCGAAGACTGCAGAAAATGCTGTCGGTCAGCCTGTCCGCTGAGAACAACGGTAGACAACATACTGCTTTTAGTTATCATGACGAAGACGAGCATGATCCAACAGAGTCTATTGACGACATTGTACATGATAGATTTATGACTGAAGAACAGAAACGCAATGCGTTGCAGCATTCTTTAATTCTCGCCTCTAGCAGCGGTGATATAAATACCGTCAGACGGATATTGGGACATCAAGATGCGTTGGTTTTCATTGATGTCGACATGCCGGATGAGGAAGGTACTAATTCTTTGATCTATGCTGCTTGCTTTGGTCATGATGATGTGGTTGCTGAACTAGTTGCCTTTGGTGCAGATGTCAATGCGCAAGATAAATGTACGGTTGATGCTAAGCGCTACTTTGTTGTTTGCTAACGTTTATAGTTAAATGGACACCTTTAATGTGGGCTTCGAATAATAATCACACTGATGTGGTGAAGTATTTACTAGATCATGGTGCCTCGGCAGATCAAAAGTCATCAGCAGGTCGCACTGCTGTTGATTACGCAATTGACAGTAGTCTTGAAATAAAAGGCATGGTCAATAGCGCATCTAACAGGACATCCGTAATTGGACAGGACAATATGAGTGACTATAAAGAGATTACCCAACCAGGATCTGATAATGAGATGGAGATGCGCCGAAGACTTGTTGCTGAATCTGCTGTTAACTTAAATGTTGACCTTTCAAATCTTGTCTTGGAAAATCCGTTCCCTGAGCTCGACGATGCTGAGGACAATGATTTTGATTGGGACCATTGTTTACCAGACCAGATGTTTGTTTTCTCCGCAGAAGACACTTCAAAGATTTTGGATATGGCAATAACTAAAATGCAACCTACACGCGGTAAATCACAGAAACCTGTTCCCGCAAATGTTCTTTTCTTGTCTGCTCGATTTGCGTATTACTACGGTACATCAGAATTATTACATGGCCTTTTAGCTCCTGCTATTGAGCGCATTGACGAGATTATTCATACTCATGAAGATGACATGGCCTTTTTGGCTTTTTGGCTTTCTAATGTGAATTTGCTTTTGTATTATTTGAAGAAAGATTCAGGAATGGTCGAAGCTACAGTGAATTTTCAAGTGGATTTAACGGATGTTTTAAGCGAGATTTTCTTACTATTAACACGAGATGCGGAACGACGATTAGAATTACTGATTGACTCTGCCATATTGGATCATGAGACTATTCCAGGACTGAATGATATTCAATTTCAAAGAGAATGGCCATTTTTCAGAACAAAGAAGCACGAAGATGAAAATGGTAATAATCGAAACGGCGAAAATAATATTCATTCTGGAAATGAACATAATGCTCCTTCTGAGTATCTTGAGAATGTTCGGCCGCCATCTTTACAAAAATTGGCAAAGCCATCTCCCAGAAATGTAACCTCATTGTTAAGTTCAACGCTTTTTGTACTTGACTTGTACGATATTCATCCTGTTATTACGTTACAGATAATGGGTCAGATTTTCTATTGGCTTGATGCTATTATTTTCAATCGCATAATGAGCGCGAGAAAATATCTCTCCCGTACTAGAGCTATGCAAATTAGACTAAACATATCAGCAGTAGAAGATTGGGCAAGAGCGAATGATCGTCGACCTATGGAAATCTCTGCTCAAATGGGTGGCGGTACAGGAACTGGTGCGCTTCATGAAAGTCTTTCAAGTATAGCTCGAAGACAATTTGCGCCTTTGATTCAACTTTTACAATGGTTACAGTGCTTATCTAGTTTGGGAGATGATATGAATGGTTTGGCAGCTACTATTGAGCAATTGCCTTTTTTGACTGCGGAACAGTTGATACATGTGGTTAAGCAGTATCGCGCTGAAGTGGGAGAGGATAGGATGTCGAAGCAAGCTATTCGATTTTTGAAGAATCTAGAGGAAAAGCAACAACAACAGCAACAACAACAGCAGCAGCAGCAGCAACAAAAGACAGCGCTTGGTATTTTTGCAGCATCAGCTAGAAGGTCCAAGCTTCTGACTCAAATTCTCCCATCATCAGTACACGACAAACATATAGTTGGACACTCGCGCAGTGCGTCGGTCGACAATCATAACTACAACAACAGTAATGGCAGTAACAACGGTGATAGTTCACAATTCACCGATGTTTCAATAGACTCTCCCACAGTTGAGAAAGATGTGTATGGGCCGAACGCATCGTTTGAAGGCGGTGCGGTAGAAGCTAATACGACTAGAGGAAGTAGTCAAAAACACAGTGGCTCTTTCAGCTTGCCGTCGATTAATATCTCTGTCCCAGAAGACGATCGTGCGTCACCGGAGCCTCAATCTGGGATTTTCCGAAATATCAGTCTTATCTTGCCCTTTGTTTTACCAACGTCTACAGAGATGCTGGTGGTATGGGGAGCAGGTATCGGAGGCACGAATACAGCACAGGCACGACAGCACGCGCCATTTTTACCGCCAGAGTTTGTTGCAAAATTGGATGCTACGTCGAGTCTTAGTACGGGTGTCCCGAGCATGAGAAGCGGTATGACTGGAGCTGGGGGTGGTAGCTACGGCGGCATTGTGCGTGAGAACTCGCAACGAAGACAACGGTACAATAGTGAAGGCTCTTCACGCATGGGAGATGAGAGAAGAGATAGTTTTGATTCACTGCCGAGTCCTCCTGAAGTTGTGAATGAGGAGGACACATCAGAAGATGGGCACCAGTCAGATGTAAATAGAGAACTTGGGGTGGATTCGCTGGCACCGTCAAGTATGAGTCCGCTGGAGCGGCAACTTGTGGTGGAGACTGAGATGGCGAAAGAAGAGGAGGAGGAAGGGGAGAAATTTAAAGGGCAGTGGTATTGATATGCTACAAGGAGTTTTACTCGGATAATGTAATTTTTGTTTGGTATTTGCTCGACAATAATGATATTGTGGTTAATGATATATATATGGGTAATCCCAAAGAGGCCAAAACAGCGAAAAAGACCCGGGCGCTCGGAGATTGACGCATTCGAACTTCTCCAGGCGGAAACCGACGCGTTTATCGAACGAAAGGCTTCTTCTTAATTCCTTTTGATCCGAGGTCCGGCAGACCGCAAGGCTTAGGGCTCGCATTATTAAGGATTTTAGCATTTAGAGTTTTGGCGGACCCCGTCTCCACTGTGCACGAGGCTGCGGGCGCGTTCGTTCACGACAGCAACTCGCTTTTTTTCCTGTTGTCTTTTTCCTATTTCTGCCTTTGTTTCCAGGGCAACGTCTGCGTCTGTGTTTGTGTTTGATAGGTGTTGTCGAAGGCAGATGTGAGCATGTCGCCGGCCTCTTTTTCCCGCGCGTCACAGCAGGCGAAAGCAGCCTCGCGCTTCGACCTCGACGACGCCGACGACCATCTCGACGACCTCGAATCTGCTGACGACCACGAGCATAATCACGATCACGATCATGAAAACGACCACGATTACTCGGACGACGGCACGAGTCGAAGCGGAAATTTTGGCCCGTCAAAGGCCGATCCGACGAGTGCAAACCATCTTCCCAAGCGGCGTCGGGTAACGCGCGCCTGTGACGAGTGTGTGTGGCCTCGAATCAATTGCTGAAAATTTGTTCAAAACGATCATTGGCTTATTCGGTGTTTAGGTCGTCGGAAAAAGATCAAGTGTGACGGGAAACAGCCATGTACACACTGTACCGTGTACAGCTATGGTTCGTAGCGTCTGTTCCTCTTCAATGGCATGTTGCTGACCGTAATTGCAGAGTGCACGTATGATCAGCCATCGAATAGGCGCAGGAATCCTGCACCAGTGTATATTAATCAGCTCGAATCCCGTGTACAACAATCAGCAACTATTCTTCAAGCTTTACTGCCGGGTGTAGATCCTTTTCGACCAGGATTCGAAATCAATAAATTCCTGAATCAGTTGAAATCCTCAGCGGCGCCAACACTACGTGAACTATCAGCAGCCGGTCGTCAGGCTTACAATATGCAGCTGCCTCCTAACGAAGCGATACCTGTTCATTCTAATGGCACTCTTCCGTCAGTCGGGGACAGTCCTACTTCTACTACGTCCTCTTCGTCAGCACCCGGAAACGCCAACGACACGAATATAGAGTCTATGGTCGTTTCTATGGGCCGTTTGGACATCGATGAAACTGGACATCTTGATTATGTTGGACATTCCTCTGGCCGTGCATTCTTGCAACATGTTCGTGCCCGATTTCTGAACAATCATCCTGATGCTATTCCCGCTGATCTGCCGAAACAAATTCAATTTTCTCCTAGTCCGGTCGGTGGAACGCCTACTGGCTTTCCGAATCCAGATTCTCCCTCAGATTTGTACTACCCACAAATGGCTGAATTTAAAATTTTGTTACCGTCAAAGGAAGTCGCCGACACTTATGTGAACGCAGTTTACGAACAAGCTTTTCTAATGATGCGGTTTTCTCACAGACCAACTTTTACTCGCCGGTTGGATGAATTGTACAAGACAGATCCAGATGATTTTACACCTCCTCAGATAAACTTCTTGCCTCTCGTTTACTGCTATTTTGCTGTTGGTGTGCTCTTTGGAACTGAACCTCGCTCGTCTGAAGAATCTGTCGATTTTTCAGAGGGTTACAAGTATTTTGTGGCTGCTCGGAATATGATGGATATTGCAGAAGCGCGTGATACCGATGCCATTCAGGCCATTAGTCTGATGGTCATATTTTTGCAGACTACCGCTCGCTTGTCTACCTGTTATTCATATATTGGAGTCGCACTGCGTGCGGCGTTACGTTTGGGACTTCATCGAAAGGTAACCTATCATTTCAATCCAGTAGAAACAGAAGTTCGCAAGAGACTATTTTGGGCTATATATAAAATGGATATACATATCTCTGCCATGCTGGGTTTGCCTCGATGTATTGATGATGAAGATATAGATCAAGAGCAGCCATTAGAAATCGACGACGAGTATATCACTGAAACCGAAATACTGCCACATCCAATTGGTGCAATGACTCAGCAAACCGTTGGTAATCAGCACACTAAACTAATAGAAATATTAACCAAGATTGTGGATGATGTGTATCCTGTCAAATTCAATGCTGCGTCTCGTGAAAATGGCGTCAGTGCTCGGAATACTGTCAGTTACGCTAAAGTTGTTGAGCTGGAGAATGAGTTACAGTCCTGGCTGGATGCTCTACCCCCTGAACTACGGCCCGGTGTTGAGCCTCCTGCTCATTGGCTACAAGCTAATAGACTGCTTAACTTGGCTTTCTGCTATGTTAAAATCATTCTATATCGGCCTTTCATCCATTACGTTGGACAAAAATACAAAAACTCAATGACAGATCAACGACCATATGCTTGTGCAGCGAATTGTATTTCTACTGCGCGTATTGTGGTACATCTTGCGGACGATCTTATTCGAAGAGATGTATTACGGGGTGCACATTTATTTTCTGTTTATACTATATTCTTCTCGGCTGCTGTATTAATCTACTACGTGCATGAGGATCCTTACAACCCGCATGTTGGAGAGTTTATTCAAGATGCAGAGTTGGGTCGAAGTGTAATCAATCATCTCAAAGGTCGTAGTACGGCGGCGGCTCGTACATATGAGATGTTGTCCGGTCTTTTCCAGCTTTTAGACAAACATATGGCTACCATTGGTCTTAATAGAGCACATTCACACCACGAAGACCCGAAACGAAAACGGTATACTGAAGGTGGACCTCTGTATCGAACAGCTAGTGGAACATTTTTACAAAGAAATGCATCAAAACCTTCTTCGATGCGATTTGGAAATTGTCCACAGCAGTATTCTCAAAGAAAAAACTCTATTCCGAAATCACGTACTACGTCAGGAACGTCTATGGGTACGATAGATAGATCTGGAAAGAAGGCAGGACCTTCTACGCAAGTACCTCCACTTAGGAAGTCGCCTACCGTACCAACGACCAACTCACAAACGCCAAATGTTCTTTCCCAAACGGTATATCAGCAGCAACCTCACCCTAGCAATCCGACGCCGCGATATTCACCTAATCTGATGACGTCGGTGCGATCTCAATCAGCCCAAGCTTCGACACCTGTGGCTGTTCCAAATCCTATGTCGTCGCCGGAGAATGCGCCTATGCCCGGTCTTACTCATTCCAGTTCATTCCCGGTGTTAAGTAAGCCGGATGACGAGTTACAACCGTCTCCACCAGCGAGCTTTATACCACAGCAGGGGTCTTATGATGATATGTTTTTCTTTTCGAATCCAATGAATTCGGGAGATACGCCTACGCCGACTGATAACTTTGCTTCGCAACCTACTCCTCTTGGTGTCGATATATCTGAGATGAGTACCTTTACATCGTCGAATATCAACACAACTTTATATTTTCCTTCATTAGGAGAGAATGCAGCCAATCAGACTATTCCCCAGACAGATCAGGCGATGAATTCGGCAGAGCCTATGGGCCCTCAAGGAACGCAACAATCATCAATGCCTCTGGATACATCTGCTGGATATGCAAATCTTGATGGACTATCATTGGACGGACTTATGAATGGTAACGATAAATTTGGCACTGATAAACTTGAAGCGCAAGTTTTTGGTCGATTTTTCCCTTCGTACGCGTACAATGATACTAAACCGGAGTCATCGACGCAGACGCAAAATGAATTCACACTTATCCCGCAACCTCAAACAACTTGGCAAAGCAGCGATAACGAGAATGAATCATTGAATAATGCCAATGTTAGTAATTTATTCAATGACATGCCTGAATGGGAGGAATTTCTAGGTGAGAATCCAGGACTGAACGGTGCGCAGCTCACAGATTAATATATTGGTTGGTCTCATGAAAATTGGACGAATATTTTTGTATATCAATAGGAGAAGGCGACGTTTAATAATTTTAATTGATAATAGCTGTAATTTTGTTCTAGTGTATATAATGTGTGGTGTGGTTATGGTTCTATAGGGGTTTTTTTTTCTTTTTATGATTTGTAAACTTTAATTAATGCTTTAAAGATGGTTGTTTGGCATTCTATAATTCTTTTGTACAAGACATTAAACTCCAAGCTAGGAGTTGTCGATTTCGTCTTCCTCATCACTACTAGCGCTAGGAGATCCACCGTCATCATCATCGGAATTAACTTCAAAATTCTCATCGTCTTCGTCGTCATCATCTTGAAATTGATCAGGAGGTTGAATTCCAATTTCACTATTCTCAACATCTTCACCAGTGATAGCCTGCCATTCTTGTTCAGCTTTTAAAAGCTCATTAGCTTCGTCTCCTGTTTGTGTATTTTGTGATTTTAACATTCGTTTCTCACGTCTTTCTTCTGCCATTGATTGATCGTTTAATCCCCATTGTCTGACATATCTATCAATTTCAGCGTAATGTTCTTGATCAATCATTCCAAATTCAACTTCTTCTACAGTGACTCCTGGTGTTGTTGTGCTTGCTACTACTATCGTGAGGTTGAATGTGACACGCGTGATTGAGGAATATGATACAGAGTCAATCATATCAATAGGCACATACCAAATTGGTTTTTTAAATCCAAATAAAATACCAGACGGTGTGAAATACAAATAACCATCTTTTGTACCCCTATGAGCATCGACATGAAACGTATCACCTTTATCTAATCGAGTAATGCGAAGTTTACTTTCCAGAAATGAATTCAGAAAAATATGTGCTGGTGTATCAGCTATGGCTGGAACTGATTTGCCCTGAAAAGCCGATACGGTTTCTGGCGTCGCAAATACAATCGCGTCTGTGTATGATGTTGGCGCATCTTCTGTAGCGTGGGGAAGAAGTATGTATGTATAAGATTTCGTAGCACGACCAGGAGTTTCTGATACAAAAAAGCTGCTGATCCCGTTTTGAATGTCAATAGATATTATAGCATTTAATGAATCTGTGGGCAGAGTAGGTGATGAAGGAAGCAGTAAAAATCGATCAGTATAGAATGCAAGTGCGAGTTTCTTGCGTTGTGGGGAAGATACTGAAATTGCGGGTATATAAAGTAATAAATCAGAAGATGATGGAAGTGTAGAAGCACTTGATACAGAATTTTCAATTTTGCGTTTTTTGGAATCTGGTTCGGTTGCTTTTTTTGATAGTATTGAGAAATAGGAAATTACGCGTGCAAAAAGATCACTCGAATCCGGGTTTTGTGCTTTATAGTATTAGCTATTACCAAAATCTAGTAGAAAGAAATGCAAGAGCAAACATACAGATGTAATGACCGACATCTTCCTTAAGAGCTTCATCGCTACGAAGCGCACTTAAATACTCTAAATCGGCCATACCCCAAATAAAATCGTTCAAATGACGACTCGCGACGCGCTGGATGATGATCCGCCAGAAAGACCTAAGTTCAAGATTGAATTCTTGTTTGGGATTGAAGCGTAGTTGGGACATTTCAAAAACTTTAGAGTTTGGGAGCTAACTGGATTGAGAACGCGTGAAGCAGCCCAAGCCGCAGACGCGGCTTCAACAATTCGAGGCAGCAGCATGTACAGCGGTCGTTCTTCAACATTTTAGGTATTCTTCTCCACTCGTTATATTGGCGTGCTTTTGAACATTATAGTGTGAATTGCTTTATAGGCTAGATTTCAAAGCACAATTATTAGTCGCTATCATTTTCATTTGAACAAGTATTGTACATCGATCTTAGAATCGGCTACTTTTAACGCGCTCTTGTTGAGGTCTTGTTAAAGACAAATCTGTGCACAGCATACCACAATCCTTGCATACAACATGAATCGCACAAGTACTAGACAATTATGGCTAGCAATTGTAGTAGTTGTTTTCATTATTTTGCCGATTCAAAGTGAATCTGCAGCAGTTGGCTCTAAAAGCCACAACTCTGGTGATAGCAGCTCCGAGAAGAAGAGTGATGCTTTGCCTTTTTGTACAGCGATTTCTAAGGCAACCGGAAATTTTTACGACTTGAGTACTTTGACGCGAGAAAAGGGAGTCCATGAGTAAGTTGTCCTCGTCAGATACCTGAGTTCACGTACAGAGACTAATACCGATATAGAACAGACTTCCATGTTAGAGGTCATGATTATGGCTCTAATTTCACAATCAATATCTGTGCACCAGTACTGTCTCCTCCTATAGGTGCAATTGGTGTCGACGCGATATCTAATATATCAGCATTCTACACAAATGAGAAGGGCGAGAACTTCTCGGTAGGACAAATCTCTTCGCCGCCTATGTTCCGTGGACGCAAACTGGTGTTGGAATACTCGGATGGTTCACCATGCCCGCACACACCAGAACTACGCAAATCATCTGTCATTACACTTGCCTGTGATCGTGAGCTACTAACAGACATTTCCTTGTCTTTTGTTGGACAAGTGCATGACTGCGCGTACTTTTTCGAAGCGCGGACGCCGCACGCGTGCGCCAAAGCAGGATCTCAAGGCGGCGGTGCCGATACGCTGGGTCCGTTTGGCATCTTCTCACTAATTGTGTTTGTGATGCTGTGTGTCTATTTCCTTGCTGTGTCACGAAGACGCATACCGTACGTCCATACAGTGGTGAACTGGCTGGTGACCCTGTTTCAAAAGATTTCAGGATGGAACCCCGAGAAGATGCAGCAGGAGAAAGCTATGAGGCCATATTAGAGTCGAAGCGTATTACTTGGGAGGCAGAGGATTGAGCAATGAAAAACTGAAATATGCATGAGGTGTTTGTTTGGGATCATACAGTTTAGGAACCTGTTTTGCTTTTTGTTTTTTTATTTCTATTCTTTTCAACTTATTATTGAAGCCGATTGGTTTCGCGTTGTGTATATACGTAATTGAAGAAAGTGACTACTATTGAATGTTTTAAACGGTAAATGAATGGCCAGGTGAAAACTCAAGAGCCTTCTCTTGGAACATCCAACTCATCCGACTAATATTAACTCATAGCAAAAGGGTTCAGTGACTCTTAAAACAGGAAAAGAAGAGAAGCATCTGTGCAGCTGAAGACCATCGATGAGTGAGAATTATGCAGAGATGATTAGCTGCAACTTTATTTGCGGACGCGGGTTTGGTTCCAAGCACATGGCCCCTGAGCCTTTTTTACTATTTACTTTTTTAATCTTTCCTCCTCCTTTTTCTCTTTTTTCTCTTTTTTCTTTGTCGCCACTCAGAAGGGCGCAAGGCCGCGTCTCTGCTGTCCGACACACGCCACTTCTTTTTTTTTTTCTCGCGATTCTTCCAGTGGTCCGACTGTCGACTTTTTTTTCGGAGACATCTGTTTTACCTTATTTCACTGATGTTTATTTAGCTTTGTGTGTATTAGATGTCTAGGAATATTTTCTATTGTTTCGTTTAGGGTCTTCATCGCAGGATCGAAACTTTTCGTCTTTCTAATCTGCGTCAGCGGCGTAAAGATAGCAACTCGACTCGACTCGTAGACGGCAGCGACTCAACGGGTCTCGCTTGACGCACATCCTTTTGTGCGACGTACTAGTTTGTAGGGCTTTAACCCTACACTAGCAGTCACGCGTACGTCTCTGTGGAATTTTTTTCATCTTATATGCGTCTATAGTCATATTGTAGGCTGTGTATTCATAAATACTAGCTGTATATCAACCAAATGTAAAGTCAAGGCATAACTCATGGGAAAAAGAAAGCAACGGAAGTCAGCCATGGCTGTTGATAAATTGCTGTTTTCGACTTAGCCTCATGTCGACCTTCCGTGTCGATAGTCAAGGTTAGGGCAGGAAAAAATTTTGCGGGCGCACGGCCACGCCAACATATAAGTCTCTCCTCTCCGCCGAGTTCCTATTTTCCTTTTTTTTTCTTTTTTGTCTGCCCACACCGACTCTCAATTGCATAGTCATCTGGACATTTTCACTCTCACATCCTTTTACTTAAAACAAATAATTCAAAATGGTTTGTATTCTCTTTTGCTTATTGTGTATTAGAGATCGACAGTGATCCGAAGAAAAAAGTTTTCATAAGATGATCTGTTGTGTCACACACCTTGCTGGTGTTTATTCTTTTATTACACAGTGTTTACATTTGAACTTTGATATTAACAGTCATTCATAGGGAAAAGAAAAGACTCATGTTAACGTCGTCGTCATCGGACACGTCGATTCTGGTAAGTCTACCACTACCGGCCACTTGATCTACAAGTGCGGTGGTATTGACAAGCGTACCATCGAGAAGTTCGAGAAGGAAGCCGCTGAACTCGGAAAGGTTTGTACATCTTGCTATAATTTATATATTTGTATTAACTAACAACTGCTATAGGGTTCCTTCAAGTACGCTTGGGTTTTGGACAAGTTGAAAGCTGAGCGTGAGCGTGGTATCACCATTGACATTGCTCTCTGGAAGTTCGAGACTCCTCGTTACTACGTTACCGTCATTGATGCCCCCGGACATCGTGATTTCATCAAGAACATGATCACTGGTACCTCCCAGGCTGACTGTGCTATTCTTATCATTGCCGCTGGTACTGGTGAGTTCGAGGCTGGTATCTCTAAGGATGGTCAGACCCGTGAGCACGCTCTTCTTGCCTACACTCTTGGTGTCAAGCAACTTATTGTTGCTATCAACAAGATGGACACCACCAAGTGGTCTGAGGCCCGTTACGAGGAAATTGTCAAGGAGACTTCCAACTTCATCAAGCGTGTCGGTTTCAACCCCAAGACTGTTCCCTTCGTTCCTATCTCTGGCTGGAACGGCGATAACATGATCGAGCCTTCCAGCAACTGCCCCTGGTACAAGGGATGGGTTAAGGAGACCAAGGCCTCCGGTGTCGTTAAGGGTAAGACCCTTCTCGAGGCCATCGATGCCATTGAGCCCCCTGTCCGTCCTTCCGACAAGCCCCTCCGTCTTCCCCTTCAGGATGTCTACAAGATCGGTGGTATTGGAACTGTGCCCGTCGGACGTGTCGAGACCGGTGTCATCAAGGCCGGTATGGTCGTCACCTTCGCTCCCGCTGGTGTCACCACTGAAGTCAAGTCCGTCGAAATGCACCACGAACAGCTCGTTGAGGGTGTTCCCGGTGACAACGTCGGATTCAACGTCAAGAACGTTTCCGTCAAGGAGATCCGTCGTGGAAACGTTTGCGGTGACTCTAAGAACGATCCTCCCAAGGCCGCTGCTTCTTTCAACGCTCAGGTTATCGTCATGAACCACCCCGGTCAGATCGGTGCTGGATACGCTCCAGTTCTTGACTGCCACACTGCCCACATTGCTTGCAAGTTCGACACCCTCGTCGAGAAGATCGACCGTCGTTCTGGTAAGAAGATGGAAGACAACCCGAAGTTCATCAAGTCTGGTGATGCTGCTATTGTCAAGCTCATTCCTTCTAAGCCCATGTGTGTTGAGGCCTTCACTGACTACCCTCCCCTCGGTCGTTTCGCTGTCCGTGACATGAGACAGACCGTCGCTGTCGGTGTCATCAAGTCTGTTGAGAAGACCGCCGCTGGTGCCGGTAAGGTTACCAAGGCTGCCATCAAGGCTTCCAAGAAATAAATAATTACTTTATGGGTTTCTAGGTTGGTTTCACAGGAATTGGGTAGTGTAGTTAGAGGTGCTTTGCACTTTTACTAGGAAATACATTTTCTCTCATATAAATTTGGTCTTTGAAAATTAGTAGGCTTTGCTTTGTAGTTTCTCATGTAGTTTTATAATGTTGTAACGTAGTATAATTCATTGTAATTGTAAATAGAATTGACGTGATATTATTAGTCTGACTCTTCTACATCGTCTTCCTTGTCGGAGGCATCGTCACCGGAGCTATCGTCGTCGTCTACGTCGGCCGACGAGCCATCTTCTACACTCTCTTGATCGCTGCTGTTATCCTCTTCGTCGTCGTTGTCGTCCTGCTCGAGTTCTGCTTGACGAGCCTTTCTGCTCGAGCTTTTTCTTTTCTTTTGAGAGTTCATGGAGCTGACGGAGGGAATTGTGGTTTTTGACAGCTGAGTTCCTTGGATTGTCAAATCCGCAGAGTCTCCTTGTGCATCTGCAGTCTCGGAACTGTTGAGATTCTCACGAGCATGTTTGAGGGCGCGTAAAGCACGCTGTTTAAGGTCAGGCGTAGCACTGCTTCCATATATGCGCACGATGAAATCCGCGACGGCGGTGTCAGATAACTCGGTTTTTGCTCGTGGGCCTATAAAGTACGTAAACGAGGTTTCCTGACCTCCAAGAAGTTCTGCGTCTGCGTCTTTTTCTCGCTCCAAGTATTGGTTTTTGATCATTAAGTTGAGTAATTCTGTCGTGCGTTCATCGTTATATGGCGTGTAGACGTCTATCCGTAATGTTCGTAAATACTTGATCAGCTCGACATCGTGAAGAGAGCCGCCATGAAGGAGCAAAATTGTACATATTGCAAGCACTAAGCCATTGTAGATTCTGTCACCTTGTTTGTTTGGTCTCAGACATTCTAACTTGCGATATGAAGGGTTTAAAACAGATATCAACGAATAGGATTTTGTACTGTTGGATGCAGCCTTTTTCTCTTGCAAAGCCAAGTGTTTCTTGCGGCCTGTTGAACGGGTGGATATAGTTCGAGTGGGTAGTTCTTCCAGTTTCAATCCGAATGTTCCGGTAAGGATATTTTGAGCAAGACCAAAGATCTTTTGAAAGTCTCGTCTGTGAGTTTTCTCAATTACTATATTATTCATTGCATTGTTAGTTGGAAAATTGGGAAAGAGATTATCACTGTATCACTTACCGGTATCAGTAATAGCTGATCGTCGTATTGGATTCCGAGTATGCTCGTATTCTAACGCCAGTCTCACTATTTTTTTCGCCATTCTCAAAAGCTCTGAATTATCTTCTTCGGCTATTATCTCATTCTCTCCATCTTCAGCATCTGAAGTATTTTGTGTTCTTAACCGCTGATTTGTCCTTGCTCGTTTTCGCTGCGTAGATTGTGTGGAAGGACGTCCTCCTCGACGAGCTGGTGTTGAGGTTTCGCTGAAATCATAGTCGTCTAAATCCATTGACTATTGTTTATTGTATTAGCTATGGATTTGTGAAGATTAGACGCGTTACAGTACGCGTCGCGTATTTAAAATTTCAATTGGAATTGACACTGACCGCGTTCGCTCTCGGCATCTCGTTCGTACTCAATTACAGTAGCTTGATAACATCCAGAATAATAAAAATAATAAAAATTCACTGCTAGTCGATCGTATAACTCTTCTTTATGGTCCCTCTTCACGCACGGTAACCAACTTTCGAGTTTCAATTAACATTTCCCCTAACCCGCACTAATAACTGTGTTGTCGTGCCAACCAAATTAATTAGAGTTTTTGTTTACACTTTACGACAAGCGGTCCAGATTAACAACAGAAAACCGCAACTTGCAGAACCGCTGCGGAGGTGGGTTTATTGTCGCAGTCAATCTCGCTTACGCCTATCATTTGCCATTGGTATCTTTCTTCTTTTTTTCACCACTTTAGCGATTATCATTCTCATCAGTCATTCTTTATTTCTTACTGATTCTAATACACCAAACCAGAACTTGAAGCACTTTCAACCGGCCATTTTGGTGGCTTGGAAAAAGTCGATCTGCTCACAATGGTTAACAATGCTGTGCCGTCCGTTCCGCTTTCATTCTCCAATAACTTTTGGGTATGGATACATCCTCATCGATGATTAATTTGGAAACACAATGTTGACTGAAATCGCAGGGGATGGAGGAGAAAGGAGTGAACGTGATGTTCCAACGAATGCGGGAAGCAAAGCAGACTTGTGAAGAGTTAAAGGCTTTTTACAAAGAGCGGTAGGGTCTATTTACTTTAATTATCCATTTCACACATACTTATCACTGTAATAGTGTCGCAATCGAAGAGGAGTATTCCCGTAAGCTTCTTGCTTTGTCCAGAAAGCCTCTCGGGCAACACGAGATTGGCACTTTACGTGCGTCTCTCGATACGTTACGACTAGAAACAGAGCAGATGGGCAAAGCCCATCAAAACACGAGCTCTCAATTACGAACCGAACTTGAAGAGCCACTAGCTACATTTATGGCGGGTCTTCGCGAGCGTCGTAAAGTTGCTCAAGTGACTGTAGAGAAACTTCATAAAGCAAAGTTGGCTCAGCAAGCTACTGTTGCAAAAAACCAAGATCGATATGAAAGTGACTGCAATAAAATCAATGGGTATATTGCTCAACAAAATATGTTGATGGGTCGCGAGCTTGAGAAGAATAATATCAAGTTAGAGAAGGCCCAAGTTGCTGTCAATGCATCGAAACGAGACTATCAAAGCTCTTTAAAAAATCTAGGGGAGACTATTGATAAATGGAACCGTGAGTGGAAAATGAGCTGTGATGTATGTCATATTGTTAAAGACTAGAATTCGATTAGCTGACTTCTGCATAGAAATTTCAAGACCTTGAGGAAGAGAGAATTGACTTTCTCAAATCCAACATTTGGGCTTATACTAATATCATCTCCACAGTGTGCGTTAGTGATGATGAGGTATGTAGTTCAGCTTTTTGTATCAAAACATGTCTAATCAAGTCATTAGTTTTGCGAAAACATCAGAGTCTCTCTTGAGCAATGTGAAGTAGAAAAGGACATTGTTTCATTTGTGAAAGATAGAGCAACAGGTCAAGAAATTCCCGATCCTCCACGATATGTCAACTTCATGGATGGTAATAGTGCTTACGGTCTTGATCGTGACAATTATACGCTTGCTCAATTCTCTCGCGCTGAAAATCCGCAGTTTAGAACGAGTGAAATGCCCAATATACAGTCATTCCACTCAACAGCATCTCGCCGCGGTGCTGCTGACGAGGAATCCTTTAATGCACCAGTTAATGGCGGACACGATGATATTTTTGGACCTGCGCATATGTCGTCTCCAGTCTCTGGTGGCACTCCTACATCTGCTAGAGGTTCATCTAGCAGACCAAACTCTGATAGAAATGAGAGAGTCCATTCATTCCATGATGCTGAAGATGATAATACTGAAATTTACACTCCTAATGGAAGTTTTATGCAATCAGCAACTCCCACCAGGAATGCGAATGAAAGATCAGCTCATAAGAACGAACGAAACGATTCTAGATATAATTTTACTTCTGGTACACCTCAACATGAAAACTCGGCTCATCAGAACAGGCAAAACCCCATGTCAGGTACACCTGAACGGCAAAATTCAGTTCATCAGAATGAGCAGGATAATTACAAACCTACCCCTGTGTCAAGCACACCTGAACGAGTGTATCACGTTGACTCCTACAGCGACTCAGAGGACATTGAGGAAGAGTTTTTTGTAGATCCGAGAAGTAATGGTTCGCAGTCAACTGTCAAAAAAGCAAGTATTGATCAACGATCAGTCCACAAGTCTGAACTTTTTGATGAAGAGACTATTGGTCGATCAGGAAGTGCTAAGCAGCCTATGAAGTCTAATGTTGCTTCAAAAGGTCAAAGTCCATTTAGAACACCAACCAAAAATGGTTTGAATACCGACATTGTACTTCAGTATCCTGAGGAAGCACTCTCTAGTGCTCATAGTTCTCCTATTCACCGAGGAAGAAGTCCGTCAAATGAATCTGGCTTTTCGCAGGCGACAACTGTATCTTCAAAGTCAGAGCTTAATCTTGACACTCCGACAAAGTCTCGCTCTAACTCTCCCAGCAAGTCAAACAAAACGCCTACTAAAAGTAGTGGATGGACTTCACCGTTTAAGCGCAGAAGCAAATATGAGACCGATACTGCAGACCAAGAGGAAGTGAAGTCCTCACCGCGCTCACTTTTTGGATCGCGATCTTCTTCTCCTACAAAATCGGCTAATGAGTCTCCATATGGATCTCCTGAAAAAACTGGCTCTTTCAGAAGTGCGCGATCTCAATCCAGGGCCGCCAATACTTCGTCTCGCGGTGCTTTTAATCGGACATCTTACACTGCTGATGAACCCGAAACAGTTGACCCTCGTGCGCAGTATGTTCTTTCGATGGGTGATAACATGTTTGAAGTTCATCCTAACGAGAGGTCTAGACAAAATCGTGAGTCAGATATTCGGGCAGAAGACGCAACTGATCCAATTGCTGCTGCTCTAGCGACTTTGAAAGGTACTGAATTGCCTGCAACTCAACGTCGCAGTGAAAAACAGTATGGTCTAGGCAATGGAAAGCCTGCCATTAACGGACGTCGTGTGCCGTCATATTCTGCACCTACAAGTCCTCAAAACACACATGTGAAAAGTGTTGCAAATGGTGCACCACCGCCATCTCATATGAGACAGCCGGACTTTAGTGGAGCTGCTCAACCTAAGAATCTTGTTCCGCCTGCTCAGAGTTTTACTGCTGACGAGATGCGCAATACTGCAAATGAGTTTATATCAAAAACTCATGAGATGTTTCAAGGCGCCAGTCGTCATGAGCGTGCTCAATCGCGCGGAGAAGAGTATCACTCTCAGCAAAGACCATCTCCACAGCAGCGACCTTCGCCACAGCAGCGATCGTCTCCACAGCAGCGACCACAACAGCAATACCGGCCTCCATCTTCTCATGCTCAGTATGGAAGACCTGTGAGTCGTGGATCACCCGCGTACGCGCAACAGCCTTCTCCTGAGCAGCAAGACCGTTATAGGTCTCGTTCAAGAGCCGAAGCTGGTGGGTATGGAAGAGATCCATATTATGATTCTCCATCTGCAGCTCCTCGAAGAACATCACCAAATCCTCAAGGAATGGGTCGTCCTCGTTCACGAGCTGCTCCTCAGCAATACTCTCCTGAGCCTAGTCGACCTCGTACTGCATATGATAATGCGTATATGGATGGATCTCCGCAGCAGCAGCGACCTGTATCTAGACAATATCAGCAAGGTGGATACGAAAGCCCCATGCAGTCTGGATATGATAGACCAAAGAGTAAGTCGGCTTTAGACGTGCGTCGTCCTGAACCCTCAGGTCTTCCACGCTTCGCTCGTAATGGACGCGAAGTCATCGCATACGCTCGGGCACTTTATGACTATCGAGCGGCGATTCCAGAAGAAGTCAGTTTCCGCAAGGGCGACATGATGTTGATTCTCCACCAGCAAGAAGATGGTTGGTGGGAAGCCGAGGTTTTGGGACCTCGCGCGCGACCACAATTAGGTCTTGCACCTAGCAATTTTTTGCAAACTTTGTAATGTGTAGTTGATTGATTTGACGAATTGGGGATTCTGTGTTGGAGGTGCTTTTTTTGAGATGACGATTTTACTCTGGCTGTTTAGCGTCGTTTTAGTTTTAGTTTTTTTTTTTTGGATTTATAGAAGAATCCTAATGTCGCTCATTTTGCTGTTTTTATTTTTTTTTTATTTTTGATGTCGCTCATTTTTTCAACATTTTGAAGTTGATTTTTTTTTCATGTGTTAAATTTAGTCAACTGTTTATGATTTGTACGCACACTCTTTTTTCAAGTTTTGTTTTTAATGGCACACCTGTTGTTATCTATGGATTTTTTGATTATGGCTTAATAGAATATAAAGTCTTTAGAAATTATTTATTGAATGGAAATAAATTAGGCGGTAAATTCTGACGTTCGTTGTAGTTCTTCTTTAAGGCCACCAAAGACGCAAAAGTTGTATACGAGGTCTGTAAATCTGTAACCGGAAGTCAGGAGTTCATTGAAAATGTTTCGTGCCTAGAGAATTGTTAGAGCTGTATAATTATCGAGGGACGGTGGAACGTACAATATCGGTATTTCCTTCATAGAGATTAGCGATTGCCAAGTTACATTTACTTCCAGTGTCTATATTAGAAGGTTGTTGTTGATCGTTAAGTTTTATCCGGCTTGATTGTAAAGTTGACTGAGAAGAATTAAAGGAAGCGGGAGAAGAAATTGTCGGTGAAGATAATTTTGAGTTTGTATCGAATAAAGCGTCGCGTTCGAGTTGAGGTGGTGCCGGGTCGATTGAAATACTTGGTGAATCGACGGGGTCTGGTTTTTCAGAAACAGAGAGTGATTTTAAAGTGTTTTCGATTTCGGTGGTGGGAGTTGGTAAGATAGGATCGGCGGTATGATTAGGCAATTGCGCGAACCATTCTGAAGCACGCGTAGCATCGCCTGCTTCGACGCAAAGTAACGCCATTACTTGAGTGACTTTTATTCGGTGAGGTTCAGTTGTGCAGGATGAAAGCATGGCGGAAATATGGTCGAAAGCTGCGCCAAAGTCTTTAAGACAAGAGAGCATGGCGGATATGTATAGGCCGCATTGGAGAAGACGGTCGGACCATGATGTGAGTTGGGTTTGTAAAGTGGTTAAGTTGCTTGTCTCGGTGTCGTCGTCGTCGTCGGGATTTGTCGATGAAGATTTTGATTTAAGATCGTTGATTTCGTTTGTTAAGCGCCAACATTCAGATCTAGCTTCCCTTGCCAAAACATAATACTTGACGACACCAACCTGCGCATGCTGCTGCGTCTGCACTTTAACAACCAGCACCCTCAACGACCAGGGAATAATCGATTCCCCACCCTTTGTCTTAACCTCCTCGCTCGTATTCAACTCCATAAGCGCGTGCGCCTCAGCTTCTGCTATACCCGAAAGGCCGAGTAAGGAAATTGACGAAATGCGAAGCGCCCAGAGGTGTAGAATGCGGTTATAGTCTGTCGGGATGGAGTTTATGAGCATGGATTGCGTTAATGTTGCGATTGTGAAGAGCGTCGGGCGCGAGATTAGCGATTGGTTAGAGTATGTTGTGAGATCTTTGTATGTAATTGACGATACTGCTGAGAACTATAAAGATCAGTAACTGTGCTTGTGTTTGAATAGAGGTGCGCACAATTGATGGAAGTTGCTTAAATATCCGCGGTTGGATATACTCTGCTAAATTCAACGGACCCTCAGCCTTTGGTGTCTGAATAGCTTTAGCAGCATTTTGAAATCTATATCATTTGTTAGCTATTGATTTCTCTTGCAAATCAGTAAACGGACATACTCGGAACTTGACGCCCGCGTGGTTTCTAATGGTCCTAATGTAGGCGTTGGCGCGGGAGATACACCTCGTCGTCGCGGATCTGGACTTGCATTTCTGATGTGTGCAGTTGACATTAGTTGTTACTAGATCCAAATGTATATGCTGTTTTCTGGTATCTAATTGATACTTTAATTCATGCTAGACTGTTTCTATGTAGAATTATAATGATCTGGTTATTCGATGTCGTCGTGCGGCGTTGAATACATTCAAGTCAGGTGATTACGTTTAAATTCGAAGAAAGCCATTATCAGAGGTATTTGATAGCATCGATTGATTGAAAATAAAAGTTCTATAAGCCTTTTGAACTAATAAAAAACACCTGACATTTTTTTAATTTTTCTTTGAGGTGAAATTTCACAAAATGTCAATGATATACATTGTACCTTAAAAAATCTAATCTTCTATGAATTCTCAATCACTAAAGTTCAACAGTGATATTTCTTACGAGTACAGTCTAAATCCATTATTGGCAATGATAAGAGACGGCGATTTCAGATGCTTACGGTGGAGTTTTGGAACAATATGCTTACTGTCCATTTTTGTAAAAATAATGATTGAAATCATTGCTATTCTATGTAAAATAGATTAAAAAGACTAAATTAAAAATTCTGCGTCTTTTGAAGTCATAAAAATGCTGTTTTTGAGTATTTTGTCATGACAAGAGTGAGAACCTATCGACGATACAAGGTTTTCGTGATTGCATTCGCAGCTTTGTTCGTATCATAAATTAGGCTCAATATATAAAAAAATAACTGTTCTACACATTGGCCTAGAATTTTTAAGATTGCTGACTGTGGTTTGTTAAAAGGGTAGCCAACTCTGCTGAATTATGTGTCTGATCTCGGATAGTCCCGTCAGAAAACAAATAAAAAAGAGAATTAAAATCTGTTCTACCGAAAAAAACAAAGACTTTAAAAAAACAAAAATTTATAAGAACTTATTTAATGCTGAATACCCTATTAATTCTGTGGCATATTCAGTAAGATTTGGTATAAATGTATGATGTACTTCAAATAACTTATGTCTGAAATTGAAATGTCAATACAACAAACTTTACTTAAAAGTAAAATATTACACATCTCTGCAAGGAGACAAGCTTCAAATCTCAAAACCTATATAGCGAGACAATTTCATGCAATGAGTACCTACACAAAAAGAAGAACTGCATTTGAATTCCAATCCAAAGACACAGAACTATCAGTTAGTACAGTGTAGACGAAACCCAATTGCAGCAGAGTTGCCAGCCCCTATCAATCAAAGTCAGCACACTTTTGTTGGCAATTTAGTATGGTTACAGCGAAGATTATGCTAATTTACTATGGGATTCTAATTCAAACACGAAAACCCTTGTTTATTATGGAGTCTGCTTATGAAAAGCGTGGCTTTTCGGGATTCATCCCTCTGATGATTGCGGAGGAAGAGGTTCCTGCGGCGGCGCTAGGCAGCATCTTTTCGAAAAAACGATTAGCAATGCAAGCAGCACCAATGAATGGTCAATTAGTGTCAGAAAGATGGACGGAAACTACAAAATTAACTTGTGAAAGAAAGGATGGAGTGGCAATGCCTTATCATCAATAGTCTTACAACATGACAAGTTGCTAACAATGGACTTAGATTGTAGAATCAATCAAACCCAGCTATACTATTTCCAAAATAGACCAAGCCTCTGAATTATTTTCTAATATAAACGGAAAGCAAAATTAATCAACCCAAATTTGTTCGAGTTGTGAAATTTGTAGGAATTGAATTGATTGCAGTCAGTAGATTAGATCCATCGTTGAAGTTTTTTCAGTCTCTTACAGCAACAAAATGAACCATTAACATACTCTTCATTATTCAAAGTCAACACATTATTCGTATTCTGTAATACAGAAGTACTCGGAATACTTCAATAAGGCAATTTCTAAAATATTTCATTCTCTAGTAACTACATGGAACCAGCTGTTAACTAGTTCTATCTATATTTGAGCCGCAGCACCTTCTCTCCACCTCAAAAAAATACTTTTCAAATAAAAAAAAGATATCCCCAAGGCTCTTCCTTCAACTTTCTTCGTTTTATATATATATACTTATAAATACCGTCAAAAAAAGAAAATGGAAGACAAAGAAAAACGCGCATTGTCACCACACGTCCAAGTCCAGATACCAGTACCAGTACCAGTATCAGTACCAGTACCAGGGCCAAATACACTCACCGGTTCCAACGACGAGATGAATGAATCTGAACGTATGTACTTCTTTACACCAAGACAGATAAAATTGGAAATACTAACGAAAGCAAAAATCCAGCTGCTGCGAAAAAGATTAAAATTGACAACACCAGCGTCGAAAATGCAGAGAAAGAAGATACTAGAGAGCACGGTATCGCGCGCGTAAAACCAGAGTTCGTACCCTTCTCTCTCTCTTCTAGTGACATATGAAGAAGAAGAAGCATATAGTAACAGAAAACCAGGTTTCGCGTACCACGGTCAGAATATAATACAATTCAAACAGCACCACCCGCCGACAACGACGACGAATCCGAACTCAACACGCGCGAAGACACCACACTCCGCAGCAACGGCAACGGACGGCAAAAACGAGAACGCGGACAAAACAAAAACCGAAAGTTCGGTAAAGTCCGCGAGACAATTAAACTGTGCGAACTCATGAAAGAAACGGGAAATTGTCCTCATGGTGATCAGTGTAAATTCGAACATGATATTGAGAAATACATTCAGGCGAAACCGGTCGATTTGGATGGTACTTGTCCTGTTTTTGAAGCGATTGGGTATTGTCCTGCTGGAGTTAAATGTCGATGGATGTATTCACATTGGGACGCAACATTACGGAAAAACATAATTGATGAAGAAAAGAAAGCGAAAGCAGGTCACGAATTGAACCGTGTTGATCGTGAGAAACAATTAATTTTACAACGCAAGAAGTTTCCTACACCAAAGTCAGACCTTATAATACCCTATCTGGAGTCCATTAAAGAAGAAAATATTGCTCGAAATAACGGTAGCCTAACAAACGAAGAACGCGAAGAGAAAAAAGAACTCGCAGCAGCATACGTCGACGCACCAATTAAACCCGGCGAAAAAAAGAAATTAAACTACTCTAGAGCGAAAATTTTATCACCACTAACTACAGTCGGAAATCTCCCGTTTAGAAGACTGTGCAGAGAATATGGCGCAGATGTAACATACAGTGAAATGGCACTCGCGTTGCCGCTTTTACAAGGTACAAAGCAAGAATGGGCACTTCCGCGTACACATACGAGCGAGAACGGTCGGTTTGGAGTACAAATAGCTGCTCCTAAACCATGGCAAGCGATTAAAGCCACTGAAGCATTAGTTGAATATTGTCAAGTTTCCGAAGGTGGATTAGCAGAAGTTAATTTAAACTGTGGCTGTCCGATTGATTTGGTTTATAGATCCGGAGCCGGATCGGCGTTGTTAGACGCGCATACAAAGATGTTGCGAATGTTGAAAGGAATGAACGCCGTAGCTGGAGAAGTCCCCGTGACGGTGAAGATTAGAATGGGAACAAGAGATAAGAATCCGATTGCAAAGAAACTTGTGCAGAGATTAGTTAGTGAAGGTGATGTAGCTGCAATTACGTTACATGGTCGATCGCGGCAACAACGATATACAAAGCTTGCTGATTGGCAGTATATTTCCGAAACAGCCAAGGTAGCTCGTGAGACGTTTTACGAAGTTCAAGATAAGAATAAAGACGGACCGGAACGGACTCCGGTTTGGTTTATTGGTAATGGAGATTGCTATTCTTGGAAAGATTGGTACGATGGTGTTGAAAAGTATAATGTGGATTCGGTGATGATTGCGCGCGGTGCATTAATCAAGCCTTGGATTTTTGAAGAAATCGACGCAAAGCAATATCTCGATAAAACAGCGACCGAGCGACTTGATATGATTCGTCGGTTCGCACATTTAGGTCTTGAACATTGGGGTTCAGACGACTACGGAATCAACACGTGTCGTCGCTTTTTATGCGAATTACTCTCATTTACGTGTCGGTATGTGCCAGTCGGTATTCTTGAACATTTACCGCCAAAGATGCAGGATCGGCCTGAAAAATGGCGTGGACGAAATGAGTTGGAAACATTGCTTGCTAGTGGAGATTATAAAGATTGGATTAAGATTAGTGAGATGGTTTTAGGTCCTGTGCATGAGAGTTTTGAGTTTCAACCAAAGCATAAGAGTAATGCCTATGAGCAGGCTTAATTGACTTGACTAGTTAACATGTACAAATGTAAATAGATGTATTGATAGATTAATCATCCTTCTTTGTAACTGAAGCCGGACCATTAACTTGATCACCGAGTTTCTGATACTCATCACTCAAACCCTTTGCCTGTTTTTTCAAAGTTTCGATATCAACTTTTTTCGATTCAAGTTCTTTCTTCAACAACGCAATTTCCTCATCCTTTGCCTCAATTTCCTTCACATCACTCTTTGCGCTCTCAAGTCTCACGATCGCGTCCTGCGCATTCAAAAGATCAACAGCAAGAACATACGTTCGGTTTAAAATCAATGATAGAAATAGCGTGAACCCGCATAGATACATGTTGCGTTGAGAGTAGAATTTACGGGCTTGGACTTCAGATCGATCTGTGCCTTGCGACAATAGCTTGGAAACGTCAGAGTTGGAGTTGACGTCAACTTGGACTCTGTACACGCGGTTTACAGAGTCGATAAAGAGGATCAGAATAAACGCAAAGATGATCTGCTCTTGTTAATAAAGTACTATGATTAGTTTGTTGAATTAGGAAAATACCTTTAAAGTGTAGGATGTCTTTTCAATCAACTGAGACTGCGAAATAAACGTAAACATGCGTCGGTGCAGATTGAACGGCAACGGCAGCACCAGGACAAAAAAGCCCAACATCTCGATGATGAGCAGCACAAAGACCTTTCTTTTTGTTAATATTATTCAGATTACATTGCTATTGAGTACATACAAGAGTGTAGTAAAGAGTCATGACGGCGGTTGTGGTTGATGTAGAGAAAGCGGCAGGCGCAGAACAACTTATATTTCCATTGCGCATACGTCATATGCTGCTGCGGCGCAGATCTACGTTCACACTATTTACATTTACTTCTCCTACTGTTATGCATACGCAATTCATAAATAAGCAAAATCACATTATAAATATCAAGAGTACTCGGAATACTCGACTAAACAGACCCAGCACAGCCAAAGTCAGTCAAAGCAATGGCAACACGCGCCGACATTGTCTTTTCTCCCTCACGAACCCAGACACGGGGATCAAAGTACTTTTTGTTTGGCTTGTCGGCACCGTCGGGGTTTCCGACCTGCGTCATGACGTAGTCCTTCTTGTTGAGCATGTAGTCGCGGATTCCCTGCAAGTAGGCGAACTGCAAGTCAGTGTCGAGGTTGACCTTGACGACACCGTGAGAGATGGCAGTGGCGTACTCCTCCTTGGACGAGCCGGAACCGCCGTGGAAGACGAGAAAGATGGGCTTGTCGGACTCGGACGAGATCTGCTTCTTGGTGTAGGCCTGGTGCTTGCCGAGCAACTCAGGCTGGAGCTTGACGTTGCCTGGCTTGTAAACACCGTGCACGTTTCCAAAGGCAGCGGCGATGGAGAAGTAAGGAGCAACGGGCGCCAGCGCCGCGTAGACGTCGTAAATGTCCTCGGGCTGAGTGTAGAGAGCGGCATTGTCGACGCCGGTGTTGTCGACACCGTCTTCCTCGCCTCCGGTGATGCCGATCTCCATCTCGAGCCACTGCTTCATCGGCGCAACACGCTCAAAGTATTTCTTGACAATGGCGATGTTCTCCTCCTTGGGCTCCTCGGACAAGTCGAGCATGTGCGACGAGAACAAGGGCTCGCCGTGCTCTTTGAAGTAGGCCTCGTCGGCATCGAGCATGCCGTCCATCCACGGAAGAAGCTTCTTTGCGCAGTGGTCGGTGTGCAGAACGACGGGGATGCCGTAGACTGGGGCAACGGCGCGGATGTACAAAGCACCGGCAACCGCACCGGCAATTGACGCCTTTTGGTCGCTATTCGCGACGCCCTGCTACGAGTTAATAGCTGAGCTGTAGTTGGTAGTAAAGAGAACAGTACCTTTCCGGCAAAGTAGGCGGCACCGCCCTGCGACATTTGCAGGATGATGGGCGATTTGGCGTCGCGGGCAGCCTCGAGCGCCGCAACGACAGTGGACGACGAGGTCACGTTCTGCAGTAGATCGGTCAGTCAATTCAATTGATTAGAGAAACGGTCGAGAATACACACAATGGCGGGAATAGCAAACTTCTTTTCCTGAGCGTACTTGAAGAGCTGTGAAGAGGGTCAGTACAAGGCGATTGAACACGGCCGGATCAACAGACGTTGAGCACATCGTCGCCAACGATGACGCCGGACTTGCGCGAAAGAACGTCGGTGCAGGACATTGTGTTGGATTATAGTACAGCAGAATGTATGTATAACAGATATATGCGATATATGCGATATAGCACGATACTCGGCAAACAGAACAGGAGAGAAGCCAGGCAGCCTTTTATTGCAACGCGTCCGCGCACCCGATCCGCTCTGGCTGCTCGACACCTAACCCTGCGTCTATGCCTTGTGCTGTTCAGCGCGCTGGGTTTTGTTCCGGCCAGCCTTTGTGTGCCGTGCTGGAGATGCGGAGAGAGTAAGTAGCGTAAAAAGGCAAGAGCAAGAGCAGAGTCGGACGCAGCTACATAGCGAAGAGCAAGTACAAACAGCAGTAACTGTGCAATCAAGCAAACAAGACAAGACAAGACAAGACAACAAACATATAACAATAATCAACAAACAACAAACAACAATAATCAACAATCACAAACAAATCATTCAATTTAATAGAAGCGCAGACGCTTACCCGACGACGCACGCGCGACAAAAGCGGAGAGTGCTGCTGCGCGTAGCAAGTAGCCGACAAACGCACAGCCGACAACCGCAACCCGACGTCTGTTGCTTCTTCATTTGTTTACTTTTCCCTTCTTCTCCCGGCTCTGTTTTCTGTTCTTCCCATCCGGCCTAGCGCAGCACGCCCCCACTCTTCCCTCTTGTAAATACACTGCGCCGTAGACCGTAACTATTCTACGTCCGCACATCGGGCTCCGTGCGCCCTACAAACTCCCCAAACCGCAAAAACTCCACCGCAGCCGTGATCGCGCCCTTCAAATACTCCTGCGCGTCCTCAAGAACCCTCGTCCGGTCCTCTTCGTGCTTCTCGATGTACAGTCTGATCGTAGCGCCCGACGAGCCCGTGCCCGACAAGCGCACCACAACCCGCGACCCGTCGCCGTACTTAACGTAGAGTCCCTGGTGCGCAGACACCGAGCCGTCCAAGTCTGTATAAGAAAAGTCGCCCGCGTCGACTACGCGCGTGCCGCCGACCTCACTGCCCACCAGCGTGCCGTCATTAATCTGCTCCGCGAGCGCGTCCACGACCTTTTGCGCGCCCGCAGAGTCTACGTTCTCGTAGTCATACCGCGTGAAAAACGTGCGTCCGTACGTTTCCCAAAACTCGCGCTGAATAGCCGCAATCGACGCCTTAGACGCGTCCGAAGCGCCCACGCCCGCAATGATGTTCAACCAAGCGACAATCGCCCACAGACCATCCTTCTCGCGAATATGGTCCGAGCCCGTGCCAAACGACTCTTCGCCGCAAATAGACAACTTGCGCGCGTCAAACAGCGCTGTGAAAAATTTCCACCCCGTAGGCACTTCATAGAGAT
>JAJLWK010000042.1:0-39003 GCA_030570675.1 Myxozyma neglecta | reverse complement strand
TGACGATGGAGGTGGGACCTGGACAGGTGGTTGAATAGATCCAGTGCTTTTAGTTGCTGAAGAGATAATATCCTGTAATGCTTGGGTGCTTCCAGCTTTGGGAGCTTCCGATTCCGGAAGTGGAGTTGAGGAGCCTTCCGGTTTGGCCATATTTGCAAGGGCTTCGAGGATAGACGATGTAGACGGTGCGGGGGCGGCGGGAGCAGCAGGAGTCGCTGATGCTGTTGCCTTCCCATTCTGCACCAAATAGGAGGGGGGAGGATGAGGAGGAGTAGTAGAATTGGATTTGTTAAAATGGCTTCTTAAAGTCTCTATCAGCTGGGGACTAAATGTAGCAGCTCGCTCCCAGATATCAATAAGTTTAACAATTTTGTCCTAATGTAGTTCATGTTAATAGATTGGAAAAAGGTGGGAGAAAGTAATGTTCATACCCTTTGGTCTGCAGAGGCAGAAGTACTATCAATTATCAAACTTTCGATAATATCAGAAATACGATATACAGCAGCAGCAGGCGTTCCCTCAGGAGATGAAGCAGAGGGTTCTGTTCCAAGTTTTCGAGCCTCATCGTAGTATCCACGAGCAATGGCATCGACAACATAGAGAGCTCCTAGCTTGTATTCCGGGGAAGCCTTCTTACAGTGCGTATACAGCTTTTGAATTATAATAGATTCATACTATAAAGTTGTTTGGTGTCAGTTTGATTTCTGGCTACAAGAAATAAATAAATGAATGGTTACCTGGACATTCTGCATAGCAATTTCTGATAAACGGCGAATTTTGGACCCTGATACGCCTGGGGGACGGAGCTCAAGCATGCTACCAAGTAGACTTTCAAATTCAGCAACAATTTCAGCAGACATGATTACCAAGTTACTTTGTTATAATTAATGCTGTTCACGTGTCTTTTGTGTTCGGACTCAGAATGAAATGGATGTTCAATGCACCGCGTTAAGAATGGATATATAAGATCTGTGCCGGATTACTTTCTTACGCGACACTAATCAACCTTTCAATGTTTTCAATAAGAGCAAACTCGCAGTTACTATATGGTACGCAGATGAGTTACGTAGTCAAATATATATTCTCAAGTACTCTTAATAATCGACTATTCCATATACGACTTTCGTCAAAAGTTCTGGATGTAGACAGCTTTATAGTCACAGTCGTAAGATCAAATCGTATACAGAACCGAAATCTATGTGATTCAGATAAACAGATATTTTCCCGCTCTTGGTTACTAAAATTACAAATTAGAATCGTATTTAGAAGGAAAGAGGGACGAAATAGCCAATCATAGCTCAACGAAATGCAGATCAAATGGTTATCTCTCATAATCAAGAAGGCATGTTGTTTAACTACCGTGACCTTCATACTTCACACTACATCTCAACTCCTAGCTTGAAAATTTGCTGCAGCATCAACTGAGCTAGAGTAGATCCAATGATGCCATCATGTACGAGTCTTATTTAAGCTACTTGCCATTTCGTCCCACGGAATAAAAAAAATAGAAAAACTCATTTTACCTACAATCAAAGAAACGGCTAGAAAATACTTAGTGACAGTGTGTGGCGAATCGAATATCAATCTAAATGAAGATACGTTTATACTATAGACAGATCTCGCGAAGATCAAATTAATGAATTATTGAAATTACGACGACCCCTTAGATTTCTCGACAAATAGCAATATAAAGAAAGGCTGTAAGCCAGTCAAGTAAGAAACACTGCTAAAAAGATTAGATCGCCGCGGAAGGGCAAGTGCGCACTTTATATATCAAAATCTCAGGGTCAGGTGATTGGAAATTCTTTTGCCCTCAGAGAGGTAACTTTATAAGTTGTGAGCTGTGAGCTGTGAGTTGTGATTTTGCTTTAACAGTAGACAAAAATGGCTTGGCTGTAAAAAAATAAAAAAAGATGAAAAAATTGAAAAAATTGAAAAAATTAAAAAAATTGATTATAAAAATGAAATAAATGAAATAAATGAAATAAATGAAATAAAAAAAGATGAAATAAATGAAATAAATGAAATAAAAAAGGATGAAATAAATGAAATAAAAAAAGATGAAATAAATGAAATAAATGAAATAAATGAAATAAATGAAATAAAAAAAGATGAAAAAAATGAAATAAATGAAAAAAAGATGAAAAAACACTCATTTTAAGTTAAGAGTATATATTTTTGTGAATCTTGTATGAAAATTATGATGGCAAACTCTCAATAAGACAATCCGAAAATGATTACTTTTGATGCGTTGGAGCAACAATATATAGCGACTGAGGTTGAAATCCACCAATTCCATCATTAACCTGTAGTTAGTTGATTTATGCCTTGCCACAATTTTACTGCCATTTAACTCTGTAGAGATTCTGTCATACGTAGCATACAAAACCGAAAAAAAATTATGCATTCAGAAGTTCCTTTATTAGCTTTGTATATTTTAACATCTGTGGATTTACTGTATTATCCTATGGATTTTGGTTTTGACTGCATCACAGTTGCTACGCGCTTTATTCATTTCAACCGCCTAACTACTGTAAGTCATTTGAGCCATTACACTACTTGATCTGCTTGCTCTTTTCAATTTTTGTCAATTTTTGAGCGAAGAGAGCTTGCTCTCAAAATTTGTCAGTAGATCTTGGTGTTTTTGTCGTTTTCAGAAATTCCGATCAATATTTGTCTGATTTACCACAGTATCAGTACTTTCACTTTCACTTTCACTTTCACATTCACATTCAATCCAGAAATTTAGTTTACCAACGGGTTTTTTTATTTTTCTTTTAGCATAGAAAATACAGAGCGAATATTTGTGATTGCCAGCTATTTCGAGCCCAGCATCAACTAGGGGGTTTTACATAAAGTTTCTCAGAAACCTCGACCACAAGTCTACCTAGTCTTCTATCACCTTAATTTGCACCCAGCAACAGCACCGACTCACAAGTTAGGCTGCGACTGATCTTATTTTGCGCCGTCTGAACTGTATATTTTTCTCTGTTTGAAGTTGTTTGTTGTTGGGGTTTGTGTGATTTGAGTCGTAGGAAGGTTCAAATTAACCTGATCACTGATCCACACCACACAAAATGTCAATAACAAACGATGCTCCATCAGAGATCCGCGACAATGTGAGCTTAGAATCAGAGAATCGTCGTGTTGTTGAAGCTTTATCACGAAAGAATAAAGAAGTTGTGGGGTTAAACGCTGAATTGGATGCGCTTCAGCAGAGATTTACAGAATCTAGAAAGACCCTAGTTGATTTGGAAACTAAGTTGCAATTGTCCGAAGCGGAAAAGCTTAAGGCAAAGGTTTGTACTTTTTATTTGTGTAGCATCTATTTGAACATTGACTAACATTAATGAGCAGTTTCGAGAACAGAATCTGGCACAGGAAATTGAACTTCTGAAGAAAAATAACGAATGGCTTGAGAACGAACTCGCGGTAAAAGCAACCGAATTTAGCACTTTCCGCAAAGACAAGTCAGCTCAGATCTCAAAACTTCAATCTGAACTTGAAACAACACATACCGATCTTGCAGCTTTATCCAGTTCCAAAGATGCTTTAAACTATCGCGTCGAAGAATTGTCAAAATCTCTTGAAACTGCGCTTGCTAAAGTGAAATCTTTAAGTGATACCAATTCCGAAATGGAAGAGGGGTTCAGAAAGGAAATGGCGAGTCAGCAGCGACTTTCTGCTCTTTGGGAACGATCCGCTAACGAAGCTCGTCTTCGTGTCTCGGAGCTTGAAGACGCACTTGAAAGCGAAAAGGGCAAAGAAGGTCAATTGGCTGCTAGTTGGCAGACAATTGCTGAGAAGGAAGCTGAGCGTGCAGATCAAGTAGAGGCTAAACTTGCTGCGATAGAAACAGAGTTGGAAAGTCTTCACGCTCAAAATGAAGAGTTACTTGCCAAAGCAGCTTCGCAATCCGCGCCAAACGAGCAAGATCCTTCAACGCCACTGCGTAATGGTGAGAAGCAAGTCGAAGCGGGTGTTTCGCCGGTCGCGTTTTTTTCACCTTCGGCACATGCAATTGCACAAGTTCAGCAAAGTGGAATTTCATTAACTCAACTCTACACGGACTTTACGAAAGCGAAACATCAGTTAGAGCACGAGAGACGTCGAAATAAGGCACTCCAACAGAATTTTGACGATCTCATTCAAGATCTTGAATCTAGGGCTCCTATAATTCAAGCTGAACGTGAAGAGGCCCTACGACTGAAGAGTGAGATTGCAGAGATGTCGGTTTTATTGGATGACACAGAACGTGATAAAGAAGAAGCGGATGCTAAAGTCGACGAACTTTCCGCAAAGTTATCTGATGAGCAACGCGAAGTGCGCATTTATCGTCAACGTATGTTATGTCTGTGATGTATGATTTTATCTAACGATTTGCAGAGGTACACGATCTCTCAAGGCAGGTCCAGCAACTCGTCGCAGAGCTGCAATCTCACATTAAAGGAGCTGGTCCGCTTTCACCCACTGAGCAATCCGAACTGCGCCGTTTGATAGAATCTACAGAAGAATCATCAAGCGACTCTGACACTGGTGCTCTTATTTCAGAGCGTCTAGTTACATTCAAGAACATTATCGAACTGCAACAGCAGAATCAAAATTTACTGCGTGTAACTCGGGAATTGGGCAGTAAGCTTGAACATGAAGAAGCGGAAGCTCGTAGACGCATGGAGAATCTTGAAGCTACGGTTGTCGAAGAAAAGCAAAAAGCAATTGACGCATTGGAATCTGAGCTCAAACGTGTCAAAACAAAAATGGAGTCATATATGCGCGAGCGCGATATGTTCAGAAGTATGCTTGGTAAGGAACAGCAGGATTCCACTGCTGTCGCCTCAGTTACTACTACTTCTGCACCGATTGACGAGAATGCTGTGGCAAAAACTGTATATGACGATATTGCCGCTAAGTACGAGACCGCAACTGCGAGAGTTTCTGAGCTCGAGAATGAGTATGCAGAGCTGCAGGAGCAATATAACGCCTACCGAACCGAATCCACAATTGATCTTAAGACTGCAAACGAGCAAATCACTCGTATGTCGGATGAACGGTCCACTTTACAACAAGACGTAGGTCGTGCACACACTCAACTTGAGCTATCTGCAGAACGTCTTAAGATCATGACTGAGAACTTCGCTATGACCAAGACCGAAAATGAAGTGTTACAAAAGCGTATGGCTCAAATTCAGGAGAATGCGACTAGGCAAGAAACAATCGCGCAACAGATGGCAAATGAAATGGCTGAAGTTAAACGTAGCCTTGAGACTCTCCGTTCGCAAAATGCTAATCTCAAGGCTGAAAAAGGATTGTTTGATACTGTGAAGCAGAGATTAACAGCGGAGAATGAGAGTCTCACAGGGGAGAAAGCACGGTTGACTGACATGCTAACGTATTTACAGTCCGTAGAATCTGAACGAGAAAAATCTGATTCTGAAGTTCGAGCACGTCTTGTTTCGCAAGTGGAGCATCTTGAAACCGAATTAAGTGATACGAAAAAGAAGCTCGATTCTGAGATTGAGAGTGCAAAGAATTTGGCCACAAGAAGAGAATTTGAAGCGAAGGAATTCACTGATAAGATCGAGAAGATTACAGCTGAACTTGGACAGACTAAAGAATTACTTGCCGATGCAAAGAGGAATGAAGAAGCCGGTAATGTTAAGATAGCGGAATTAGAAACTGCACTTGCAGAGGCGGAAGAAAAGTGTAAACTGTATCAGCGACAGATTGAAGAAGAGGGATTCAGTGTTACGAAGACTCTTGAATCAGAGGTTGCTGAACTCAAGAGCTCACTTGAAAGTGCTAGAGCGGAGCTTGAAACTTCGAAAGACACTGTTGAGCATTTGACAGGTATTGCGAAGGCTGCAGAAGATGCTCTAGAGTCTATGAACGCTACGCACGATCAGTACAAGACTAGTATTGAGCAACAATTACAGATCAAAGCTGCTGATGTCGAAAATCTTAAGGGTGAAGTCACACGGCTGTCGAAAGAGCTTGCAGCAACTACGTCTGAATTATCGAAAGCGCAAGATACAGCCGTTGATGTTGAAAGACAGCACAAAGCAGAGATGCGTGATATTCAAGAGCAATTGGATCATGCTCGGGCTGCTGAAACTCGTCTCAACGCGTCAATCTATGCTTTACTAAGTTACATCAAACGACAAGCAAACATCACACGTGAAGCTCAAAGTAATTATGAGGCAGAACTTGTCAAGCATGCTTCAGCAGCTCAAGAAGTTCAGCGACTACGTACCCGATTGAAGGAAAATGCGGATGCTGCCGTCGGATTGAAAGAAAAGGCGGAGCATGCTGTGGCGGAGCTGGAGAATAGTAAAGCGAGCTGGGAGGATCAAAAACTTGTCTATGAAAAAGAAATCGAAGAACTTAAGTCAAGGTATTTAAGATCGTTTAGGAAAAAAAGTGAAGATTCTAACTATTATAGATGCGAGAGTTTGATTGAACAAAACAAGTTGCTCCACAATCAGTTTGAGCAGCTTAGTGCTCAAGTCACTAAAGTCCAGCGCCAACGGCGACTTTCGTCTGCTCCGGGCACTCCTATACGCGGAACTCCTCGTCGTGTGGTGCCTACCACCCCTGCTGTCGACACTCCAGGAACGCTCATGCCTGCCACGCCTGCGCCCGCACCCGCGCCCGCAATTACTGTTTCTGATGAGTCCGAAGTGAGAGCAACCGAGGAGTCCGTTATAGAAGATGACGTTACGGAGGATATGCGTGAGATCATTAAATTTCTGCGTCACGAAAAAGAACTTGTTGACGCGCAACTCGAAGCAAAGTTACAAGAGGCCCGCCGCTTGCAACAGAAACTCGAATACACAATGTCAGAACTTGACGAAGTTCGGGTTCAGCTTGCTGCTGAGCGCGAATTAAATGCTAATACACCTAAGCAAGCGGCAGAATACTCGGAGCTACTTCAAAAAGTTAACGAGATTAACATTCTACGCGAGAGTAACGCAACATTACGTGCTGAAACTTCAAGATTAGAGGCCAAGGCGAAGAGTCTAGAAACTACGGTCGAAACCCTTCGTGGACAGATTGAACCTTTGGAAGATAAACTTGCGGTGGCCAGCGCAGATCTTGAAGCGCGTGAGACCCGTATTAAGATGTTGGAGGAAGATAACGAGAGATGGAAAAACCGTGCCCAACAAATTCTGCAGAAGTACGAACGCGTTGATCCTGTTGAGCTTCAGAATCTCAAGGAAGAAGTTGAAAAATTGCGAGCTGAAATTGTTCAGATTACTCAAGCGCGTGATGATGTGAAAACTGATTTGGATCGCGTGAACAAAGAGAAGGATGAAGCTTTACAAAAACTTCGGACTGAATTGGAGAAGGTTATTAAAGAGAAAGAGGAGGACGTCAAGAGCAAGACGGAGGAAGTACAGAAGGTCCAGGAAGAGATTAAGAGTGTTAGAGAAGAGCTTGCCGGTGCTAAGCAAAGTGTCGAAACTGAAAAAGCTCAGGTGAGTCAATGGAGGGAATTTTTTTGTAAACTGATGGAACTGACTCATTATTAATAGGTTGAAGCACAAGTTGCCAAATTTGAACGGTTACGGGGCGAGTTTAATAAGCGTCTGAAGAGTATGCGAGAAGACCGTAAAGCTGACGCTGAGAAATTTCAAACGTCGGAAACCGAAAAGGTTAAAGAAATTGAGGACTTGAAGAAAGCTGCGGATGAATATAAAGTTAAGATCGAGGGACTGGAAAGTGAGACTGCGAATTTGAAGAAAAAGATTGAGGAGAAGGAAAAGGAACTGGAAAGTGCGAAGGCGGCTGGTGCAGTTGCCGGAACAGCTTCTACTACAGCTGTCGGCACACCCGCGGGTACCCCAGCACCTATACCGGAACCAACTGCGACTTCAGCACCAGCTGCTGCAGAGGCAACAACTAACTCTGCAGCTACGTCGACCATTCCACCAGAAACTGTGGCAAAGATTGCTGAATTAGAAAGTAAGATCACAGACCTTACAGCACAACTCGAAAAGTCCCAGGAAGAAGTCAAGACACTTACAGCTGCAAATGTATCGCTCAACGCTGAACTTGCGAAAGCTAAAGAAGAACTTTCTGCGGCTAAGGCTGAGACGGAAACTGCAAAGGCTGCTGCCGCTACTGCTGCCGCTAGTTCTAAACCAAGCGAGGGAGGAGAAAGCACCGATGATGCTTCTAAACTTGAAGCGCTACGAACGGAACTGGAAGCAAAGCACAAAGCAGAGTTAGAAGCCGCATTAGCAGCAAAGGTCAGAGAGCTTGAAAATCAGCGAAGTGAGATTGTTAAAAGTACAAGAGAAGCTACGCAGAAGGAAGCTGAGATGCGGACTAAATTGTTGCAAAAGAAGGCTGAAAAGGCTGAAAATGACAAGATTGCAGCGCAGCAAGAGCTTGCACGATTGAAAGGATTAGTAACGCAAGGACAACTGCAAGGACAACCACAGGGACAACCACAGGGACAACCACAAGGACAACCACAAGGACAACCACAGGGACAACCACAAAGGCAAATACCAAAGCCTATATTTGGCATGTCGCCTAGTGCGTCGCCGTTTAATCCTCCACAGGGAGCCAATGTTCAAGGATTTACGCCTGGTACACCGACGCAGGGTGGATTTCGAATTAGCTCGCCACAACCAAGAGGACAACAGAATGTGCAAATGTCACAGTCGGGAATGAATACTCCTACTCCTACGCCTGGAAATGTGAATGCGGGTGCTAATACTGTAGTGAGCGGTGGAGTATCTGCACCTGCTCAAACTAAGGGTTTACAGATTCAAGGTGCTGCGCAGACTTCGAAGCCTGCTATGCCGACAAATGTGGGTGCGAGTGGAATTCCTGTAGCAGGAGGAGCAGCTGCGCCTGCGCCTGCGCCCAGTGGAATACCAGTTCCAGGAGGAGTAGGCAGAGGGCGTCAATCACAGCTGCCTACTCTCTCGCGACCTGGTGTGCAACATCCAAGACCTACAGCGGCGATCAATCAAGTGATTCAGCATCTGCAGCCTGGAGCGCGACGAGGTCCGCAATTAATGCGTCCAGGTACGATGGATGCGGCCGCTAATGCTTCTGCTGCCGCAGCCGCCGCAGCCACAGGCCCTGCTACGACTCCTACTCCAAGTGTAAATAATCCTTTAAGAATTGCTCGCCCTGGTGCAGTGGATTCTGCAGCGACTAAACCTACAGGAATTCCTACGCCTGGTTCCGGTACTTCAGCAGAAGCTGAGAATGGACAGGGAGTGAAGCGAACTCGGGAAGAAGAGGCAGGATCAACACCAGGAACGCCAGGAGAGAGTACAGAAGGAGGAGCAAGCGCGCCAGTCGCATTAAAGCGGCGGCGAGAAGAGACTCAATGAATGAGATGAGTAAATGTAATGACTTGATTAAACAGCTCAAAGAGTGTTAGAATAGAAAGAACAAGATAGTTGCTTCAATATTGTGAATCCACAACCTAATAGCTCGATGCTCAAAACCGGTGAGCGGTCGGGTTTTTTCAGGGGCCATAAGGACCGTTAACGCGGTCAATTGCTACTCATGTTACCTTAACTCCTAATACTCAAGCCTTAAACAAAATACATTATGACCTATCGTGACATAAAAGCTCACAACAACCCACACCTTTGCCAATAAAATGAACGCTTATCCTTAAAGAATACTAGCATTTCGCCATAGCCTATAAAAGGAATCTACTAAAAAGAGATTCCGTATCGGGGTAGGTTTTAAAATATGGTAAAGACTTTAATTACGACACGGCACAATGAGACATGAAGAAGCTAAAAGGCAGAATTTGCCGAAATAGATCTCGAGATGGTCTGAAGATTTATTGCAAGCAAAATACGGTTTTCTTCATTTTGAATGTGGATAATTAGTTTTTTTTGCTGTTGTTGTTGACAGCAACTTCGAGGTACGAATCTCATTACTTTGCAACTAATTTAAAATTTGAATCTTTTGTTTATTCCCACTAAAAGTATCGCTAGGCCACAAACTTATTAGGACGAAAGTTTTAATTCCTCAAGAGCGCTTAGTTTTGCCTTAGTTATAGTAATGGTAATGTGGAATTCGCCATTCTTCGCAAAGAATAATTGCCGGGCAAGCTTTTCGCAACTCGAGGCTTTTCTCTTTATGGAATCTATGTGTTGATATGGATCCCTTAGGCAATCGTTATTGATTTTCATGATATATGTCGAATTTCCTTTGGCATATTTGGTGCCCTTAGCAGCAATTTTTCACATATTGGGTCCGCAAAATGAGTCGTAACCAGCGTATATTGCTTTTCACTTTCTCCTCCATTCTTTTGCTGGCGGCTTTTATATTTTCACTTTTTCACCTTCCTTGTCTGTGCTGTCCATTCCTATTTCTATCAATGTCGAAACAGTGACAGATGAAATGACATACGTAGAGCCTCTGGCAAAAGCTCTGGGCGCGGAGACTCTACAACTTAATCCTGAAGGATTAATAGCACAGTATACCTAGAATCAAGAATTAGCCAAAGACAAATATGCTTTGGAAAGATTAAGATATTGTTCGGATGCAGCTTACTCGGATGATAATCCTCGAGTTATTACTGCTCCTCCTATATATAATAGAACCATCAGTCGAATTCTATTTCCTTCACGAAACCTCACCGACCTTGATTTAGAGTATAACCCCACAGTTCTGCCATTCTCTGAAGGGTATCTATATCCATATCTTGGAATGGCAGGAGTCGTTCTTCCAAAAGGATCAGTGACCAAACATTATATCGTTTATTGTGAATTAGATTGGGTTTATGATGCAGAGAGTGATGGTCCGACACTACAATGCCAAACAGACCCAGTTACATTTGAGTATCCTGAGTGGCGGCCACCAAAAGAGTCATGTACAAGCAAGTTTAGCTTTTTAGAGTTATTTGTTGGTGCGATGGACCCTCGAATCTTTTTCTCTCCGTTGGGTGAACCATTGATGATTGTCGGTACTCACGGCACAAAAACATGTTGGTCATAGTCCTTGATCGATTTACGAGTTACAATTCCCAAATTAGGACAAAAGCTGAAAATCGAGCATGTCCCAATTCGAGTTAAACCAACCGAACTTCCTCTTGACGATCGACATCAAATTCATAAAAACTGGTTCTTACTATTTGATGAGAATAATAATGCATATGTACATAGATCAATTTTGAACAGGACTTTGGCTCCCGCACAAATTCTTTTTAACGGAACTAAAGATGAAGCCGGGAACACGAACATTCTGAAAAAGAAAGAAACTTCAAAATGCGTTCAGAGAATATTAGATGCAAACACTGAAACAGCTCCAGAGAAAGTAAGGCAAATACCAACACTGCATCAAGGTACAAATTCATAAAGGCTTACAATGTGTGAGTTTCCATGCATTCCTACAATCTACAGTACAGTCAACATTGAGTTGTTTCACCTCAAATACAGTTATGGACGTAAAATGGTTTATAAGCGATACATTGCATTGATGAATATAACTGCACCTTTCGATAGAGTAGCTACAACCCCACCATTCGACTACAAAGGATAGGAAGAAGATATGATATATTTTGTCTCTATGACTTGGAATCACAAGTTAAAAAACTCTCGCGCATTATCAGACAGTCAGCGCTTTTTGGATCTTTTTGACGATGGACTGTTCTCAGATGAGATAAACGGTACTGACTCGGGAAACAGCACCACAGAAAGCGTTATGGATCAACTTAGTGAGATGGATGAAAAAAAAACTTGGGACTCTACTACTGCAGATGCGAAAGATCAAAAGAAGGAGATTGATTTATATCGAAAATATAAAGCAGAGCTAAGTTTAGCAAACACTCTAGTGAATCCCTACTACCATTGTTGGCTGGATAATGATATAATGATTAATTTTGGAATTAATGACAAAGGTTGTGGAACTACATTTATGGTGGCTCGCGAGTTGATGGATTGTATTATAATTTGCAAAGAATAAGTGCATCAATTATCTTGTTGACAGATTTCCACAATCGGCAAAGTAAGCGAAGACCGGTGCAAAGTCCGTGGGGGAAGACGCTGAGGAACAGATATCCGACAGCGGGTGGCCGGTACCCGAAGAACGGCCGGCAGGGAATTTGGACGAAGATGGCTGCGACAAGCTAAAAGCAGCCCGTTTCTTGCTCTTGCTTCATTGTCATCGAAGAAAACTAGATGTTATTTTGCATACCACATAGTCTCGTTTCGCCATACTTCGATAAATACCAGTTCCCAGTGAACGCTGGCAAGACCGGAGAGCCAATGGGTCGCAGAAACGCCGACGAGGTTGGTGCAGCAGCGTCCGCGCAGAGAACAAACCATAAAGAAGGATGACGTAATAAAAAGCAGTAGCTACAGCGTAGAAAGGCGACCCAGAGCGACAGGGCAGGGCAAGGGCCTTAGAACAGAAAGGCCAACCCCACTTTTGTGGGAAAAAGGACGATCGGGTTTGCGCAGCGCCGCTGAGTTTGGCTGAGTCCTTTTCTAAGCTGCGTGCGCGTGAGCGTGTTGCAAAGCATCTTTAAAAGCCATCGTGCGGCCGCATCCGTTCCTTCCCTCTTTCCCGCACCACGCTCTCTCTTTAATTCCCCTCCTTTTTATCTTCCTGCTTCCTTATCTGGTAGTGTTGCTGCTATCAATTGCAGTATATTCATTCAGTAGTACCTTCAATTCCCAATGTCCAACGGATTCTCAACTTCAGGCCCAGACGGCGGAGACGCGATCAATGAGATCAAAACCGACATTGTCACGCTCACCCGGTTCATTCTCGAGGAGCAGTCGCGCGTCGAGGCGACCAGCACCGCCACCACAGGTGACTTCACTCTCCTCTTGAACTCGCTCCAATTTGCTTTCAAGTTCATCGCTCACAACATTCGTCGTGCTACCCTGGTCAATCTTATTGGTCTTGCCGGTGCGCAGAACTCCACCGGAGACGACCAGAAGAAGCTCGATGTCATTGGTGACGAGATCTTCATCAACGCTATGCGTGCCTCTGGAAAAGTCAAGGTTTTAGTCTCTGAGGAGCAGGAGGAGATCATTGTTTTCGACGGTGATGGAAAATACTGCGTTGTTTGTGACCCAATTGACGGTTCTTCTAACCTTGACGCCGGTGTCTCCGTTGGTACCATCTTTGGTGTTTACAAGATTCAGCCCGGCTCTGAGGGCACAGTTGCTGATGTTCTTCGTCCTGGTACCGAGATGGTTGCTGCTGGATACACCATGTACGGTGCGTCAGCTAACCTTGTCCTCACTACTGGAAACGGTGTTAATGGCTTCACTCTCGACACCGCTCTTGGTGAGTTCATTCTCACTCACCCCGACATGAAGATTCCCAAGAAGCGTGCTATCTACTCAGCCAACGAGGGAAACACCGTTTACTGGGACAAGCCTACTCAGGAGTACTTCCACGAGCTTAAGTTCCCTTCTGACGGATCAAAGCCTTACTCTGCTCGTTACATCGGATCTATGGTTGCTGATATGCACCGTACTTTACTTTACGGAGGTATCTTTGCCTACCCTGCCGACTCGAAGAGCAAGAACGGTAAGCTCCGTATACTCTACGAGTGCTTCCCCATGGCCTTCCTCGTTGAGCAGGCCGGCGGTCTGGCTACCGACGGTCGCAAGCGCATTCTTGACATGGTTCCTGAGCACATTCACTCGCGCAGTGGTATCTTCCTTGGATCAGAACTTGAAGTTCAGAAGATTCTTGACTCGTACAAGAAGCACGATGCCTCTGCTTAATTTCAATTAAAAAAGAAGTCATTCTTTGTTTTTATCGCATAACCGGTTTTATGTCCAATCTCATTTGATTTTGTTTTGTTCTTGTCGATTCTTCTATACTTTGGTTTTGATAATTAGGATTCTTTGGATTTTCTTACCTAGTCGGTTCTTTTATTTTGTATTCGTGTATTTATCTTTATTTTGGCTTGGTTGGTTTTGTGCGGTTTACATTATTTGTTCCTTTACTAATTTGTTTGTGGGTCACGTATCGAACGCGTCTTAGCGTATATCATCTATATCGCACATTCGCAATGTATAATGCAATGCAATTATACACAACAATAATGAGCTATGTATGAATTAAACCGCAAGTTTGATTGCAATTGATTGCAATTGATTGCGATTCAATGCAATTCAATGCGACTATTCCGTCGAATGCCGTCCAAATGCGTCCAATGACAATGACGCCCGCCGGAGTCGAGCTTCATTCCCGGACCGCCCCGAAGACAGCCATCCGGCCGGCCGACTGTCGCCGACACGTTTTCTATTGTCTCTCGGACCTCCCCCGCAATTTCCCGCCAAAACCCTTTACCGAAATCACGTGTGCGGCGCAACCTACGAAACCCTTGTTAGTTGTCGTGCGCGACGCGTTACGAGTAAATCTAGCAAGACGCGTCGACGCGTTTTAAGTATTAGTTAGACAGACAAGATGGTACGGAAAACTTCAACACCCAAATCCACCGAAAAGAGTAGAAGCAAAGTTAGAGATGTTGAGGAGGACGTAGAAGAACCAGTTGAAGATGAAATAAACGAAGAAGAGAACGAGAATGAAGAAGGCCCTCCCATTGAAGTTGATCCGTATAAAGTACTTGAAATTACGTCTACAGCCACGCAAACAGATATAAAAAAGGCGTATCGAAGGCTGGCACTATTATATCATCCTGATAAACACCAATCGTCGTCTGCAACATCACTATCAGCGCAAGAGTCCCATAAAAAGTTTCAGGAAATTGTGTTTGCATATGGAATTCTTTCTGATGAAGAGAAACGGAAAAGATATGATACTACGGGATCTTTAAATGATGTGGAGGAGTTTGGTGAAGATGGGTACGGATGGAAAGAGTTTTATGATGATATGTATGGAAAAGCGGTCACCAAAGAGATGATTGAAGAAGACAAACGAGAGTTTCAAGGTACTTGACTACTTTTTTTCAATTTTTATGCAACAATTTCTAACTCGAAACAGGATCTGAAGAAGAACGAGACGATATACTGCGATACTACACTGAATCAAAAGGAAATCTAGACTACGTGTTTGAGAATGTGATACATTCAAATATCCTCAATGACGAAACACGGTTCCGAGAGATAATAGACACTGCTATATCAGATCATACTGTCAAAGCATACAAAGCATACACTGCAGAAACCAATTCATCAAAAGCTAAACGACGAAAACTAGCTGAATCTGAAAAAAGTGAAGCAGACGAAATGGCCAAAGAGATTCTTGGTAAAAAGCATAAAGAAATTCAAAGTGAGGATGGATTGGCGGCTTTAATTAAAAAGCGAGCTCAAGATCGAATGGGATCTTACTTGAATGATTTAGAAGCAAAATACGCTCGAAAGCCTAAAAAGAGTAGGAAAGAGCCAAAAGAGCCGGAAATTAGTGAGGAGGAGTTTAAAGCTGCTCAGCGTAAATTGAAAAAATAGTGCACCTTTCTTGATCTTTAAAAAATTTATTTCGCAAGTTTATTAGACTGTGCTTATTCAATAACCATTCAAACGTATAAAATACACATGCAATAATTAATACTGTATAATGTAAACCTTCCCATCCCATTCCAACACCCATCCGACCCACTACCTAACTCGACAATCAAGGCTCACCCGGTTTCTTATAATTACAAGCCACAATCTTGATCTTTTCTCCAACAACTTGCTCATTATTTTCCATTTTGAAGTTGACATCTTTAATTATGAATGTCCATACATCATCGCAAAATCTGTAAATGTCAAGGTGACCTTTGAATGATAATCGTGTTTGTTTTGCTCTGTCTGTTAAAATATCTGTTATACACCGATCGAACTAGATTATTGAAAATGTCCGGTTAGTAATCATATTGGCCTCAGTATCTGAAAAGGGTAATGTACAGTTGATAATATCTTCATCGCAAGCTGTGGCTGGATCTTCGAGTCCCTGTCGTAATGTTAACAGCGCATCTCTCAATAGCATATGTAAATCATACTTACTTAATTAACTCATCCAATGCATCGGTCAATGCTACCCCAATACTGTACAGACCGTATTAGCAAAATGATTCAATGCTGAGTAGTGGTTATGAACGAACCTGCTTCGTCTATATAGCTCATAATATGCGTTCCCACTCATCTTAAACTTCTCACTTCAACAAAATATCAAAATTTTAAACCAAAAGAAGAGATAAATGAAGAATAGTCAAAGATAAGGAAGCTGAAACCAAAATATTGAATCTATGGAAATCTTGTCCACAACTTGGTTAGTAATTACAAGGCCCTTGTATTATGTATCTAGACTTGATCTTCTCGTCTCCTCCTTGATCTTTAAATCGACAATACAAAATTTCCCGTCAAATTCAGTAATATGTTCTTCAGCACTGTAATTATAGTCTGGTCAAGTCACCACTATACACGTAGCAGCTGATTTGAAAGCACTAATTATTCTGCAATATCATATAATATTGATCTTAGCGGACTTCTGGCGTCACGTGTTGCTTAGCGAGCGGTATGTGATGACTAAATATGGGCATTCACAATGTGCTTTGTGGCATATATGTGATCCTGTCTGCGTACACTTATTCTTTTTCTTTTTTGCTCGATAGCTTCTTATCTTCTATTATACACTTATGTGTAATATCATTCAAATTTGCTCGATCAGGCTTTAATATTTACGGTTTTTTTTTAATTTTCGAAATTGAGTTTTGAAAATTGTGAGTCTTCTTTCTTGATCCGATGGATCAGCCTACTTCAGTTCATTTGCATTAATGCATTATATCTTCTATTGTTTTGCTATTCTGCTTTTTTTATGATTTTCAATATAAAATTTTTGAATACCATTGATGAGTGCATCGATGAGCATATAACGTTAGCATTACTGATACATTTAAACACTCCCCTTGACCATTAGCCTCTTGAAGCATAAGAAGCAAAATAACAATACCATATAACCAAAAAAATAAAAATATAAGCATTAGCGAAAGCAATGATTTTCACTTCTGCCGAATGAGTGTTGAGCTCAAGTATGAGAGAGGTATATTTTCTAACTCTTTCAAATTACCAGATGAACTTCATGCACATGGTTGGGCACTTCCAAGGTAAACCAATCTAACAGGCACGAAAGATTTTATGGCTTTTATATCAGTTACTTGACGTCGCAGCTACAAATATGGCTTTTTTACCAATGATGGAATGGAGTAGCTATTTTTCCTTCTTTTTTGTTACTACCTATTCAAGATTTTCAGACATAAAATTATTTCGGAACGGATATTGAATTTCACACATTTTCATCTAAAATCACCAAATGTAATAGTATTGTGCTCTTTAACGTAATGGGAGCTACGAAACCCTTAAGCGTACAATCCACCGCCGAAGCTATGATGTTCGCGTCGTCGCCCCTGGAAGTTTTATCTCTAGTTTTTCAAGGTATCTTTCTCTTATCCAAAGACCTAAGTGTTCTCTTCGGCTAACTTAGCTTAGAAAGAATTGGGTATTTTAGAAGAGTTTATAAGAGTTCCTTGTTTATTCTTTCAGTTTGTTTATACTTATTTATACTTAATACACCAAAAAAACTATAAAAAAACAAAAAGTCCATAAAAAGAATAAACAAAGCAACCAAACAAAGCTTTCAACAAGATAAAATAGCAAAAGAATGAAATCAATGATTTTTCTACTAGTACAAGTGAATCGACGCGCTTATTCAAAGTGGTAGAAACTTGTGGATATGTATTTAAACAGAAAATTAACTCCTTATAACGCAGCCATTTGCCATTTGATTATGCATAAATCAGTAACTTTATAAACCACAGGATGTTAGTTTGCTTGAAGGAACAGCGATATTAGATGGCAACGTTCTCTTCTGTGCGCCCACCATATCGGTAACTGTTGAGTAACAAAAATCTAATTACTAAGAAAAATTATTAGATCTGAGAGATATAAAGAATCTAATAATCAAAACAGTTACTGCAGAGCTGTTTTGCAAAGATAATTGATTTTTTTTTATCTTAAGACTATTTATTAGGCATTTACATACATAACACTGGCACGGTGACAAAAAGACCATAAGAACTAACTACTTCACTTAATTACACTCATAAAAATCAAAGGAAAATAGACTCAAAACATAGAAATCAGGACAAAAATATTTCTGGAAAAAAGGAAAATAAAATAAAACAGAGCACCTGTCCATGCAGCCACCATCAGGCAGAAAAAGGACAAGAGAGGGTGCAATTGAAAGAGCAAGACTAGATAAATAGATTTGTGTAGGTGGCGTCAGATTTAAAGCAATATCTGTAAAGATATTGATAAAACCCGACTTTTTTTCTTTTTTTTTATCTTAAGGGCCATTTATTAGGCATTTACATACATAACACTGGCTCGGAGACAAAAAGAGCATAGAATCAGACTACTTCACAAACTTAACCCATAACTCAAAAAATCAAACAAGTAAATAAAAACAAACAAAAGTTGAAAGAAGAAAAAAAGAATAAGGAGGCAAACAAAATAGAAGTAACATATAGAAAATAATAGATAGGTTCTCCCCCAAGTATAGTAAGTATCAAAAATGCCGAAACACCCCTTAATTCATTTCAATTTTAACTAATTGTTGCTAGTCTACTAGTAGAGCATTGTGTTTGCTGAAAATTGCTGAAATTAGTGCTGAATTGATGGGCCGTAAAACGCGTGATTATTCAAAGTACCAATTGACTGTCATAGCCCTGATCTCCCACACACATTTTCACGGAACCAGTCCAGAAATAAGTCAAACAAATATCAAAATAATTTTCAAAGACAGTGAGTCCGAGAGAGCCGGAAAATTCAAAATTTAGATCAGAGTAAAAGTAAATATATTTCTTGGTTGTTACAAACAATAAATCTCAGATACAACACACATATTTATATTCTTCATTTTTCCTGTATATTATTCTATCTGTTTCTCTTAGACATAGTCCAATCGTTCCCTTTCATTTCCATAACTCACTTGCCACGTAATCATTCCGAACATTCACGGGATCGTCGCATCCATGTTTCATTTCACAATCTTGTCGCTTTCAGCACATCCGGTTCGTCATCACGTGACTGAGGTTATGTCATCACATGCGTAAGGGTTTGATAGACCCAAACCCTTAAACACAACACATCGAATTGCCTTGGTGGCTTAGTTGGTTAAAGCGTGAGTCTCATAATCTCAAGGTCGTGGGTTCGACTCCCACCTAGGGCATTAGTTTTTGCATAGTATACTTTTATCTGGGTTAGGGCTTTTCAACAAATGCGTTTGATTGATAGACTTATGTTTTTAATTTGAGAAACTCATTTTGAAGGGGAATTTGATAATGCGTAGGCGTTAAATAAACCTGATTGATTAATTGATCAATATTTTAGTTAAATCCGCTGTTGTAGAGCTTACCTTAGAAATTGAGAAAGTTACAGACTGGGATTCTAGTGTTACAGTTTTGAACAAAGATCAAACACGATTTGTCTGCAACAATGGTAAGAAATTACGTCTTGTTGCATCCCATGTGCGCGTGGGAACAAAAGATGAGTCAATCTTCATGATAATTATTATCAGGCTATCCAAATATTTCATTACATCCTCTCTTTAGCCTTCACCTCTTTACAAGTTGGGCACTCAGGCGACGCTCTCATTTTTTCTTTTATAAACGCCAAATGAGTGACCTTCTGCGCAACAGTTTTTATACCTGTATGATAAGCATTTGAGCCATCTTTATTTCCAGGCCAGACTTCGTCTTCTTCGCTGATTTTCATTTCAAGGTTAATATCGTGATTTGCTTGGACTGCTCGTAATTTGGCGATTAATGATTGTTCTGAAAACATGTGGCCACATGGGAATTGGATTAAAGTGTCGGAAGCTTTGAATGTTTCTAGTTTCTCAATGTCGAATTTAATAGCACGAGCTCGGCCACTTCGAAGTTGTTTAGAGTAAGCTTCGACCTCTCCATTCAAAATCATTGCTGCTCCTTGTGTAATTGACAAAGTAAGTTCATACTCATGAAGAATACGTTGCAGAGCAGACTTCAACCCTTCAATTTGCATGCCCTCTTTTATCCTCCGTACAAGTGTAATTGGATCGATAGCAGTACCAGCCTGTTCTAAAAGTGCACGGATGAACTTTGGTTTGTCCATACTGTAGTCTAATAGATCTGTCCATAGCTCTTTATCGTCTTGTGCTTTAGCAAAAGTAATCGCTTGATCGACGTCCTGAAGTCGGTTGATAATAAGCATCAAAGCACGTTTGTTCTCTCCAGTCTTTCCGAGAATGTAGACTAATTCCGGTATATATTCTCGTTTCTCACAAATCTCCGATGCCTGTTTAATTAGCTTCAATCATAGTTAAGGATTAAACTTAAACATACCTTCTCCAAATTATAGCTATTACTCTTCTTAAAGAACTCTAGTAATTTTGGCCGGTCATAGTCAGCATATAAATTGACCAACAAGTCCGAAAATCCTTGCGATGCAAAGGGATCAACTTTCTGTAATTTTTCCAAATACAAAAATGCCATAACTTCCATTCCTGACTTCATAACCTGATCGACTACTCTTTCAGGCAATAGTTCCAACCGCCCTTCAACCACCAAGTTGACGGCTTCAGCGGACTTCTCTCGAATTACAGAGACTGGCGCAGATTCCAATTCTTCCAGAGTTACATTGATTGTCATAATCTCGGGGATTGAAGGTAGCATTGATAAAAGTAAGTGTTGATCACGAATGAGGTCAATAGCAGCTGGATCTTGGATGTGAAGTAAATGACCAATTGCCGCGTTAGGATTTCCTATTGAAGTATATAATTTCGCGATATTCTGTCTGAGTTTGCGGTCGTCTTCGTCTTTGAGTTTGTTCTCCATTAACGCGATAATACTCTTTGCGTCATACAACTCAATAGGCCAGGAGTCTAAGAATCTGTACATCTGGTCTTTGTCATTATTTAGATAGTAACCAAGAACCATTTCATAGATAACACTAGAGAGTTCGGGAGCGGATGTAGGTAAATAACTAGCAATATCAGCGACGTGACCTCCAGTTACAAACACCCAAGCCCATCGCTCCCATTCTTCTCGTAAAGCGCGCTCTAAGTCAGTTTCCTCCTCTTCACCCTCTGAATTTGTGCTTGGCTGAATAGGAACTGCTGTCAATACTTGCTTGAGGGTTAATCCAGCATCATGCCAGTCATCGGCTTCTATAAGACTTTCAACCCATTTCGTACCAATTTCTCGCCGTCGGTTGTCTTCAACTAGGCCTTCACTCATTTTCCATGCTTCTTCATACTTTTTCCGCTCTAGAAGCCATTCAAATCGATCATTCTCGTCACGCTCAGTTGCAATTACGCCATCGCGCGCGGATAGAACATAGAACTTTCTGCCAGAGTTTGGTAGTGTTGGGAAGCCTTTACTATTTGCGCTCCAAACTCCTAAATGGTAATCATTTGCACCTAATCGTTCGTATCCACGAAGAGAAAGCTGGTCGGCTGAGAGTTCCTCGCCTGTAGTTGGTGATACTAGACGAAGTTCGGGAGTTTGAGCTAAGGGTCGCGGTACGTCGTCTGTTGGCGGAGGGGGTGGGTTATATGTCAGTATTAAAAGAGATTCGTCATCGTACTTTAACACTCCTGAGACTAAACCATCTATGCTTAGGATTGTCTCGACTTCAGATTTGCGCTCACTCATTAAAGACGTTGAAGCAGCTTGACCAATTAATTTTGTCTCTCCCGTCTTAATGACTTTAATGATCCAAATTGTGTATGCCCATCCCACTAGGAATTTGTTTGGTGAGATCCACGATATCCGGGGTCTATATAGGTCGGCTCTTGGTGAATCTTTTGGTAGAGCAATTCTAGAAATTCTTGAGCGAGTCGGAGCATGATATAAATGAATTCCCTAACTATGTTAGCTCGAAATTATCTGTCAAATTTCCAAATAACCTACAGCATCATTCATTGCAACAATAATGTCACCTGTCCAATCGGTATTATTAATTGGTCCTTCTCCATGGAACAAAGTAGTATCAGTTTGTCGACCAAGCCATCCCTTTTCAGACATTATCAAACTGCACGCAGTTCCGCCAGATACGAACGTTCGCGTAGTTTGAAAGTTAGGATCGAGCGAGACAGCGTGTACGGGCCGCAAGAAATCCGAAGCCGAGATATCCTTTGCATCAGTGACAGACGCAATGACGACTCTTCCGTCCAACGAAGCAGATGCAATGACAGTACCGTCTGTTGATAGTGACAGAATAGATGCAGAATGCGCACGATACGTGCGAATGGGCTCCAATTCAGGAGTTGTGACGTATAACGTTCCACCATGTGTAGCAAACACTAGAAAATCATCATGCGACAGAAAAGTAGATAATGGATCAGAAGAAAACAGAGTTGGTGGAAGCTGCACAATTCGGGTATATTTAAGTCGAGGCTCGTCTTCGTCCTCGTCGTCATCTTCGTCTTCTTCCTCCTCTTCATCAGAGTCCTCTTCATCAGAGTCCTCTTCAGACTCTTCATCACTTTCCTCGTCTTCTTCGTCTTCTTCATCGTCTTCGGTAGTCTCATCAGCAGCACTCGAGCTCTCATCAGCAACTTCGGTATATCCAGCATTAAACGTAGCAGTGCGCTCATCGTCCTCATCAGACGACGACGACCCGAAAGACTCGTCACGCGCAACAAGCGAGTTCTTCTTCGCCATGTTCTAAGTGACCCTGAATCTACTCCTTACTATCTAATTGAACTGCTGTTATCAATTGTGAAAATGGAATTGGAATATGTCAGGCGACTCAATTGATTGAATTGATTGAAACTCTAAATTATCTAGGGCCAAGATGAGCCGGATTTGATGGCGGCGGGATACTCTAAAGATCATGTGACATAATTTCTACTAATGCCCCGAATATTGCGCACCATATTGAATCAGGGACCTTCGATAGATTGATTTTTATTTTTATTTATTGTAATTCTCACTGTTTAAGAATGGTACGAAAGAAATCAGCGAGCGCAAATTTACAGAAATTACTAGAGCGACCTTGGTGTTATTACTGCGAGAGAGACTTTGATGATTTAAAGGTTTTGATCTCGCATCAGCGAGCTTTACATTTTAAATGTGAACACTGTAATAAACGACTAAATACTGCGGGAGGTAGGTTTTAATAGTTGTTTGTTATTGCTTTGTATAGCTGTGGTTAATAATCTGTATAGGTCTTGTGATCCATGTTCAGCAAATGCACAAAGAGACATTAGCACACGTTTACAACAGTATAAAAGGGTATTATATTTGTTCTCTAATTCAGCTGAAATAATATCTAACAGTTTCTAGTCGCGAAGATGCAAGCGTGGAAATTTTTGGATTAGAAGGAATTCCACCTGAAGCAGTAATTGAACACGAAGCCAAACTACGAGAGAAATATCATATCCCTGATTCAGTAACAGCAAACAGTAAAGCTGCATTTTTATCAAATAAAATCCGTGCTCGCGAATCGCTGTCTCCTCCACCTGCAAAAGTCAGATTCACAACTGTGGACAGAGAGGAGATTCAGGCACGGTTAAAAGCGTTTGTTGCGGCAAAGAAAGCTGAAAAGGAAAAGGAGAAAGAAGAATCAGAGTCTGCTGTAGAAGCATCTGCATAGTTTGCTTCCTTCTCATCCGTAGCATGATATCGAAGTTGAGCTTAGACTTACGCAACTACTTATATGATTGGATCTATTGTACATTATAAAATCAAGTTGCTTCTGTATAATACATCTGTTTAATTTACAAAATCTCACGACACCCCCTTACTTTCTATAAAAGATCTTTTTGAATCTGAAATGCAACTGCAGAATGCCCTTGTCAAAGCTAGACTTGAACCCACTATCTCTCTTTGACGAATAATTCCACTCTTTATCCACGATTCTAAATGCAATATCTTGATACGGCTCGCCAGCAATAAACTTGATCAAACACGTTTTAACTTCTCCTCCAGCAGCAAGTTCTTCATCACTCACTTTAACGTCGTCGCGAATGATTTTGTATGTTGGTGCTCTTGCTGAGTCAATCAAGTCGGGGTAGAATATATTAAACTTGTACCCTTGAACGACTTTTGGAGGCGGATTATCAGCGTTGTAATGCGTCTGATTATACCTATTCCATTCAAAGCCCATTTGCACTCTATTCGAGTATTTTGGTTTCTTCCTCATGCTTTGTGTATTTCCTAGATCTGCTTCATTATCAAACAATTCTTCGTTTTCATCGATATTTTTCATTATGTCGTTCTGATAGGCATGCTCTTTCTCAGGCTGTCCAGCTTCGACCTGTTTAGGAGTTGCTATTTGTCGAGCTTTATATGGAATAAATCCCATTCTTTCAACTGACTGCTGATTGGCCTCAAGTTGTGTTCGGAAATCGGTCATATTCAAAACGTCATGTGCAACATTTTGTGTTTCAGGAACTTTGTCCATCTCTTCGGAGTATTCAATTGTCTCAAGAGATCTATCCTTCATTTGCTGCTGCAATTTAGCAAGTGCATATTTAGCTGCAGTACTCTCAGACTCTTTAAGCATTCGAACTCGTTCTTTGATAATCTCAGCATGAATCTTCTCCAGTTTAGCTTTCGCCTTTCTTATCAACAATTCTTCTTTCAATGCTGTCCAAAACTCAACATCAATCGCAGAGTCTCCTGAGAGCAGGGTATCAATGCGTTTCTCTAGAGCTATTAAGGCGTCGTAGTCTTTGTCTTTGAGAAGATTCTCGATGTCTTCTGATACTGTGCGTAAAACTGATTTGCTATCTGATTTCGCGGAGACTAATCGCTGCTTGGTATCTTGACAAATTATAAGCATGGACTGTTTACTAGTCAGTAACTATTTCAATAATATCAAAACAGAATCATACGCACCTCCCAGAAATCACGATTGAGCTTGCTTCGTTCCAATTTCAAATAGTCTTTGATTTCGCTCTCCAATTTCTCAACCTGTGCACTATCGAGTCCCTCAATGACAGCATACGGCACAGGAATATCCAAATCCTGCGTATCATACGCATCTCCATCATACAAATCCTTGTCCTTCTCAATTGTCTGCAAATTCAACGCCAACCAATCCACAGGCCGTGACCGCCCTTCTCTGATTCTAATCACAGCACCTTTCTTCGCTTGTTTCAATGCAAATTCATCTTCTCCATTGACCCATTCCTGCACTTGTTTCTCCTCTTCTGCACTCATCGCTTGTCCACGTCGAGAATTACCGAATCGCGCTGGCGGTGGCGACCGACTTCGTCTGAGATCTCGAGAGCTGTACTCACGACTTGAATACTTTGATTCATGACGCGTACTTCTTTCAGAATCATATCTATTTCTTGAGCTGCTCTTTGAATGGTCTCGGTGGGGCGAAGATCGATGACTTCGTTCTACGTCTGTGGAATCTCTATCTCGTGAACTTCGATATCTGTCACGACTACTCTTTGATTCGTGTCCAGATCTAGATGATCTATAAGATCCACGATCGTTAGAGGTTGCCATTATACCACTATCAGGTGTGAAAATACAGAACAACCATAGGCAATTGCAATATCTGCTCCAGAACCTGAACTCTCTATCTGTTCGCTGGGAGTTCACAGAATTCTGTTGAGCCCTAAATAGATTCAACTCCCAACTCGGTCTGACCACTAATTGTAGTGACTGAACAGTAGGCAGAAAGCCATCGCTAAATCGACACCGCAGAGCTATATGAAATATAATACAAAGTACAGGGTTTTCATTGACAGATGAAATGGTATTTATAGAGTTTACGCTACAGAATGGTCATATCGACTTTTAACGTAAATACATCCATAAACCAAGTTTTACTTTATACATAAATACTTTTATTCACAAACCATAACGATGTTGATACAATAAAACAAACTAACCAACAATGAGATAATTTATGAACGCGGCTAAGATACTTTGTTAGCAATCAACTCTATAACAATACCAAAAAAAGGTAATTGTATGCATACCTTCTCCTTCTTCTCCTTCCACAGAGCTAAAAGGGAAACACCAGAGACCTTGACGACCTTGAATCGGACACCAGGAATATCTCCCTTAGCCTTACCCTTACGACCGAATCCGGCAAGGAGGACTTCATCGTTCTCGTCGACGAAGTTCAAGCAACCGTCATTGGGAACGAAAGCGGTGACCTTGCGTCCGTTCTTGATGAGCTGGACACGGACACACTTGCGGATAGCGGAGTTGGGCTGTTTGGCTTCGACACCGACCTTCTCGAGAACGATTCCCTTAGCGTGGGAAGAACCTCCGAAGGGCGAAGACTTGAAAGCGGTTCCGAGAAGACGCTTCTTGTACGACAAATCAGCCCATCTGTTGTCACGGCGGTGAATGCGGAGCTTTCGGGCGGAGTTCAATCCTCTGTAATAATAGATCGTTAGACCACTGTTTGAGACAACTTTCTCGCAGAAAACATCAGAAACCGAGTCGTCATTTTGCAGCAACTTGTTACATCGACAATCGACTGTTCTTATTCCGCTATAATAATAATTCGATGCTAATTACCTTGGCTTTCCTTTTCCCATTTTGACGTGTTGTTGCTGGAGATGGTTTCTGAAAGGGAAGTATGGCTTTGGTGTAGAGATCGCACTACACTCAGATGACCAGCGGACGTGAGGGTTTTCATTCAGCAGTCACAAACGACTTGAGTAACTACTAACCCTACAGTGTGCCCTATAAGTTTTGTGCGCATGAGGTGCTTGTACTTAGTCTTGTAAGCATGTGGGGTTAGTGAAATTTAGAGTTTCAATGGGACCAACTCTGAGCGTGTCCAAATCCAGAACTCGACGGCTAAGGTCTGTGAGCAGGCATTAGTCGATTAGTTCAATACTTGTGTTATTGGCCTAATGGAATAATTTATTTGAATACATCAGCATTTCGATTAAATTAACTCTTATAATTCTGTACTCTATTGAAACCCAAGAGCATCTTTCAATATCTCAGACTCAACTACTTCTATCAGTCAGCAATACTGATATAGTCACTTATTAGTTTACCTATTTCATTATGATTTCAGTTTTATGGATCGTCATTTCTGTGGTGGTTTTCAATGCAATTGTGGGGAAGATTGGTTCAGATAACATCGGGGAACTGGTATGCGCTTAGTTTCATTATACATAATCTCTAGATCAACTGATCCTAATTATACTTATTCTATAGGCATGGACATTATGGACAACTTTCATACCAAGCAAAGCTTCAGCAAATACAAAGAAGCTGCGGGTCATTCAGAAGGAGGCAATTGAGGTCAATAAAGAACTTTCTGGCGTCAGTGCTCAAGATGAATTTGCTTTATGGGCGAAATTGAATCGAAAGATGGACAAATTAAAAGAACAGATGGAGAAATTGAGTATGATTTTCTTTTATGATACTCACTGAGATACAGTTATTATGGGCAAAGATGCTAACATTATGTAGGTACTGGTCTTAATTCTCAAAAAGCTTCATTCAAGGTCTTTGTAAAACGCTTTGTCTGGGTCTCAACAACAGGCTTGAAGTTCGCAGTGCGGATAAAATACCGGAAAGCGGCCGTCTTTTGGTTACCGAAAGGTTTATTTCCTAGCTGGATCGAGTGGATATTATCTTTAACGTCGGCACCAAAAGGAAGTGTGTCTGTATCCGCTTGGTTTATGGTTGTCGATTACGCCATTAAAGGCACAGTTATTTACTGCTTGGAGCAATTGATTATGTTTGTGGTTTATTCACGGAAAGAGAAACCCGTCAGAGCTCCTATGAAGATGGCGTCAGTGAAGGATCTCAAGAGCAAGAAATCAAGATCAGATCTGAAGGCTACTCTATCTGAAAAGAAAGCAGATTAAGTAATATACAGTTCATAATAGCATCATTTCTTTGTTTTACATTTTCATACGTTTATGCCATCACTGTTTTCTATGTAAGGTCATGTAGGCTGACATGATTACGTTAATATTCATAATATACAAATCTGAAACCGAAAAGGTTCATTAACTCTCCTAGATCGAGGCAACCAATTTAAAAACCCAATAACACCAGATATATTTTTAAACCTAAAAAGAGTGTTTCTTTTTTCTTCAGCTACTAATGCGACTTAACCTTCTTTTTCTGTGGAAGTGCGTAATCAATACCTAATGCCTTTAATTTCTCCCGCTTGTCCTGACGTCTCTTTTCTTCCCGCTCAGTCAATTTTTCAATTTCCTCACTTGTACGTTTACGATCGTGCTTGATTTGAGCCAACTTTGTGTGGGGAATAGCACGGAAAGCTCTATTGCTTCCCTCAAAAGTCTTCTCATGAACCTGCTCCTCTGGAACCAACGAAACCTTCAATATATGACCGAAAAGCAAGTAGTTGTTCATAGTCTCTGCAACAATCTGTGCGACATCTTTTGAAGCAAATTCGATAAATGCGTAATGCTTAGAAGCGCCAGTCTTTTTGTTTCGCGATAACCGCAAACGTAAGATATCACCAAACTGAGAAAAATACGCGCGCATCTGCTTCTCGTAGAAACCGTGAGGTATACGACCAATGTAAAGTACACTAGGTTTATCGGCTTCATCACTCTTTGATTTCTTTGACACAGCTTCTTCAATTTTACTCTTGATCTCTGCCTCTTTCTCAGCTGAAAGTGCTAATTTCTTGTTTCCAGACTTTGCGGGGTTCTCTTCTTCCTCGTCATCACTCTCAGCAACTTCGCTGGCACCTTCAATCTCCTCTTCCTCATCTTCTTGTTCACTATCATCGTCATCTGCAGATTCAAATCCGTTGAAAGATTCATCATCCGATTCTTCCTCTTCCTCTTCCTCTTCCTCATCATTGTTATAGTTCAACTCAATCTTCTCTTCATCTTTTAGAGCAGCTTTGGACAACTCCTGTTTCTTGACTGCTTGTGATGCAGATGCAGATGCAGATGCCTTCTTGCTGGGAGCTTCAGCAGCCTGGGTCTCTAAATAACAATCCTTATTAGTTACACTTTTTTAAACGAAATAATTCAAACAAAAACATAACAAACGTACTCTGCTTCTTCTGAGCTGATTTCTTTGCAGCCATTTCGAATTCTTGAAGCTAGAAACAAGAATCGACTAGTATCCAAAAAAAATACAAATTACTTTTCTATCGTATATTTTTTGTTTGCACGTTGGGAGTTTACACAAATTTTTCAGCAACCAGATCAAACCTTATTTCCTCGTCAAGTGCATAACTCAAACATTTAAACCTTAATTGAACTTTCAGCCCCCACGAAATTAAGGAACACAATGAACTCCGTTCTCCGAGAAATAGAGCCACTTGCTCCGTTAACAGATATTATTCTATCGCTTCACCTTCATAGAAAGTCTTGATACTTTTTTTTTGGTATTTGCGTTGCGAATTTTATAATAATTACGAAAAAGACATAAAGAAGCATTTTGCTGCAGTCTGCGTTGCTTTACTACTCTGTTTGCATTGTCTTATTCTATCTTCATCGAAAATGGTTGCTACATCGGTTTATATTTCTAATTCAATTCAAGCATTTATACTACGTGCAATTGGTAATATAATTGGCCAAATGATTGCTGCGTATAATAGTAATGTATGCAAACGCATCATAACACACCAGTGCTCTACTAATCAGCTGTTGTCCAGGCTTCGCTATTACATCTCGATATTTTCACAATAGTCGTATTTGCTTCATGGGCATTGATCTATACGCCAGTTTTTATTACCTGGAACACTATTCTTGACAAGCAATTTCCAACCACTATTAAAGCTGAGGACAAAAAGAAATCAGACGACAAAGATGAAAAAGACAAGACACCAAAACCCGTCAAAGAAGAGTTACAACGTGGTAACGTTTTAATCAAAACTCTTTTAACGGAGAGTTTACTGTCCACTGTTATGAATGGTATTCTTGTTGGATACCTGAATTACGCCAAAACGGGTGATTTACAATTTGCTCGTCAGAAAATCCGAAGTGTAAGTTATTGCATGTTGGAGCAGGAGTCTAGATACTAACACCAAAATCAGGACTTGCCGGATATCCAGACAAGTTCTATGAAACTTTGGCCCATAGTGACCTATGTCAGCTTGGTGTATGTGCCTATGCAGCAACGTATACTTGTGCGTTCGTTAGTGGGTATCTTTTGGAACATCTACCTGAGTCTGATTGCACGATAAGTCGCTTTACCGAAGGCATATCTGACAAATGCGAGGATAAGTTGGACAGTTGTTATAGAGATTTGTTTGATGCATCTTGGATTGTTTAGATTCTTGTAAAATTCAAACTAGGGATCGTTTGGAAGAACTTTATCTTATTGCTTGTACTAAAGGCAGCGCGTTAGAATAACTATATATATACACCTCATATGATTTTGCAACCAGTTGCCAAATTGTCATTGAGGATAGCAAAGCGCCCACAAAGATCGACCGGCGTTATGTGTTGCGTTTTATTTATTTGTACTTCTCGCCTTGGATAGTAGCAACAACTTTTCGAGCATGTCTCATTCTTCGAAACTCGCAAAGCCATATACCTTGCCAGGTACCTGTGGCTAATCGTCCGTCACGAATCGGAATCGTCACCGACGCACCGATCACTAATCAAACGTTAGATCAAGTTCGTGATTCTAGATTAGTGAGGCATACAACTGCTGCGAATGTGTGCAGGCATATCATCGCTTCCTGTTAATAATTAGCTTCATATATCTGCAAAATTTATCTAATACCTTCAGCGTCATGTCTAAATGTCCAGCTCTCAGGAGCAATTTTCTCCAGTGCATCAGTCATATCCAATCGAACATCAGAATCCCAGTTCTCGTTCAAAGTCAAAGCAGCAGATGTGTGCTGCATAAATAAATTGAGAAGACCAACTTTGTAGTCTTTCAATTCAGGAAGATCTTGAACAATTTCATCTGTAACTAAATAGCAGCCTCGAGTACGAGGTGACATGGTAATCGTTTTCTGTGACCAGGACATGCTAACAGCCAATTAACATACTGCTTCCTTAACTTTCCAAATATTTTAAAGACAGTAACTTACTTGCAGTAATATTTAATTCCTCAAGCTAGAGTAATAGAAAGGGGAAGTAAATGGGAAAGGAAGTAAATGGGAAAGGAAGATCCTGATAAGCGACAGTAAAACCTTAATTACTAATACCTACATGAACGGTGGTGTAATATAGTAATACAGATAGTTCAAGATAAAAAATAAAAAAAATGTACTGCGAAGACCTCGTCCACGCCTAGTACAGTTCTATATATCTTAGACAGGGTTTTATGATTTTGAATTGTACTTTTATTATTTTTCAAAAGTGTCTATTTTGCAAAGTAGATGTCTAGACATGATGACGAATAAACTCGGCGTTACTGATGACGCCGCATGGGCCTCCCTCATTGAAAGTCTATTCAGACCAGTTCGCACCACGAAGCAGCCATTGCTACTTCATCCACAGTTGTATCTTTGATCCTCAATTAGCCCGGCAAAGCAGAGATGGGCGTGGTTAGCATTGGAATACGCTGCTTAGCGGTTTTGGCGCTTATGCAACGTGCTGGAAAGCGAAAATCACTTACGAAGAATGGTCTTACCGCTGGACTCGTCGTGGGACTTGTACATGCAGTTCATCCGTGGTCAATCTATACTATCTTACTATTTGGATTCTTCATAACCGGTACAGCATTCACAAAGGTGAAGAATTACTATATTTTTGCTTTACTTCTCTAATTGAAATGCTAACTATAACTACTAGGTGAAATCTAATATCAAAAAGACGCTTACAGTTTCTTCCTCGGGCGGATCAGGCGGGGAAGGACCACGTACAGAAATACAAGTTTTTGCAAATTCTCTGGTTGCTACCATCTTAATTATACTACAATTAAGTTTTAAATCTACAAAATGCTTTGATACTGACATAATGACAATTGGTATCATAACGTAAGTAATAACATCCATTAACTTACAAGACAAGATGCTAACGTTACGGGGAATTCTATAGTCAATATGCAGCAGTGACAGCTGACACTTGGTCTTCAGAATTAGGAATATTGTCTAAAACAAGGCCAATCCTTATTACTACTTTTAGACCCTGCCCACCAGGGACAAATGGCGGAGTTTCGCAAACGGGATTAATGGCTGCTTTAGGAGGAGGCGCATTCATTGGAGTTTTGTCGGTCCTGTTCACCCCGTTTTGCAGTTCATGGTCAATCATTGAGCGACTACGACTTATCATTGGGATATCATTTTCAGGGTTAGCGGGTAGCTTATTAGACTCCTTAATGGGTGCCTTATTCCAAGAATCAGTGGTAAATGACAAAGGGCAAATTATTGAGGGCGAAGGCGGAACAAAACTTAATCAAGCGTCTCTTGGTACAAGCGCAAAAGTGGTTTCAGGAAAAAATTACCTGAGCAATAACGGTGTTAATTTGCTGATGGCATTAATCACCTCGGTGATGTCGATGGCAATTGCTCACTACGTCTATAAATTTGATTGAAACCACAAGAAACAAATTGTTTTAAGAATCTGATCTTTACTTGCTAAAGTGCATGCACCTTAAGTAAGTAATTGCCGTTTATCAACCACAATTGTTGGCAATTCCTTCAAACCCCTTGACAGACTCTGAAGCTGAATAGAATTGTGCTGAGCAAATCATTGTATTAAAGTTACTACCGACACGTTGCTGAACACAAGGGGCAAACGAGCTTTTGAAGGGCTCATGCTATATGAAGCAGCAATTTAGTACTATTTGTAAATAATCAATTATGATGTACACTGTCATAATGCGCCTCCATGCTCATAATACAATACATAGATCAATGCAATTAGAAGAATTCCAATTATTTTCCAAAAACGTAGATACCGCCCTTCTCCGCAACGTCAACAGAGATAACACTCTCTGGCACAACTTTTCCGTCAACTTTAACACCGGCATCAATATGATCACCCGGCTTGACGGTACCCACACCCTTAGGGGTACCGGTGAGGACGATGTCGCCAGCCTCGAGAGTCATGACGCTCGAAATGGCAGTCAAGAGCTCCGGAATCTTGAACATCATAAGGTTTGTAGAGTCATGTTGGTTGGGAGGATCTTGCTTGTTAACACTCAAATACAAAATAACATCGGAGGGGTCAGGAATTGATTCCTTAGGAATGAAAGCACTGAAGTCATTGTCAGTTCCCAGTCTATAGGTGCTGAACCTAAGAGTACATACGAGATGGGGAGGAAAGTATCAAAACCCTTGGCGGTAGTCCACGGAAGTCCTTTCTTCTTAATCTCATCTTGAACATTTCGTCCGGTCATATCAATTGCAAGAGCGTATCCTGAATTGAGTTATTAGAGCTAAACTAGTAGCGAAATCGCAAGCACTTACCGCTAATGTATTCAAGAACCTCTTTCAAAGCAACCTTCTCATCTTTGCCTCTGAAATCGTAATCTCTCATAGTCTTGTCAAAGACAAGTGCAAGTTCAACTTCATAGTGACAATTGACGCCGGTAGGAGCGAGAATTGGGCCTTGTCCAGGCAAAAGTATGGAAGAAGGAGGCTTCAAGAAGAAGAACGGAGCAGAAGGCTTCGCGTTGTTGAGCTCCAAGACATGGTCAAAGTAATTTCTGCCAATGCAAACAACTTTGCGGCAGTTCTTTGCGTATTCGGTCGACATATTCAGTATCACTTCAGAAATAAACTAGAGCGAGAGAAATGATGCAATTGCAGAAAAAAATGAAATATTCAACGCAATTGATAGTGCTTGTCGGCTATCGAGCGGACTTAAAGTTCACTTCTGTGGGGACATTTATCCGAGCCTACGCCGATATCTGCACGCGGCTTAAGGTACGTTTCCGCATCGTCGACTTCCTTTATTTGACAAATAATGATGATACAAGCTACAAGGAAGCTGTAAAGCGTAGAGTATTTTTCTTTAAATATTGGATCTGTAAAATCTACAAAATCTTGAATTGAAAAACTCTACAACTGAGCAATGCCGCTATCATACACTGTGAAAATCATCGGTCTCTTAAATATAGGACAAAGTGAAGTTTGAACCGGTAACATTCATTGCTATTTACATACCGTGATACTTTCTTAAATTCAATAAAAATCAAAAACACCGTAAAATACACCTAATTATGCAGTTACTTTCTTACGCCACTGACCTCCCCAAAAACTGTGATCGAATGAAAAGTTCTGAACTATTGTACCATGTTCTCAACTTATCAGCGTAGCTGAGCTCCTCTTCACCAAATTCCACTGCTCGTGCCGGTATAGCCACCACGGCTTGACCATTTCTATCATATTTCACAACGAGATACCCCGAGGCTATTCGCGATCGTAGCAAGTAATGCCTCTTATAACGAGTTGTCTAATGATTGATTGGTCTTAGTAATTGAATCTCGAAGTGATGTCAACTATGGCAAAGGTTACTCACATGAAAATCCCTCAAGAGAACAATATCGCCGCGCTCCAAAGTAGGTAAAGCAACTTTGTGTTGATGTTGAATGCAAACTTCTACTGCATCATCGCCTGTTCCAAGAGAGATGTCGCTAATAGTAAATAATAATTGATATATGCCATTGCTCGAGTCCGATGACTTCTTCGATTCAAGCTTTTGTGCCTCTGTCACAACAGCTATGACATCAACTTCATTATTGATTCGTAAATCTGCAAGAGCGGTATAAGATGATATCTGTTTCAAAGTCAGCATACGAGCATTATCATTTTTACAACTAGAAAGGCTATACTTTTGACTCAAGTCCAATCACCGGTTTCTCGAATGTATGTACTGGTTGTGCAAGAACCTCGCGAACAAAAGAATGCGGAAGCATCTCCAATTCGCGTAAACGAGCTTCTTCGGAGTCATCAACATTAGAGATGATTTCATCGTCACTATCCTCAACTTGATCTATTATTCCTGTTTTCAGTGTCCCATTAACTTCAGAAGTTGACTTTTCCAGATTCTTTATCTGCTCAATTTCTGAACTTAAGTCGTCTTCAGATAACAAACTGTCGCTACCCACACTATGAACCTCATAATCAACTTCACTTACGGCACCTATTTGTGTAACCGCTGCGTCATCCGTTACACTGTCAATTACTTTTTCATACCTCTCCCGATCTTCTTCAGCATATTGAATCAACAGATCATCACGGTCTCGAAGAGCACTTGTAGTTCTGTCTTCAAAATCAGTAGATTCTGCTTCACTTTCACTTGTTATTATGATCGCGCTTGATTGTGTTTCTTTTTGAAAACTGTCTTCTACCTGACTTGATTGTGAAACTTCAACAGACGCAGCATATGACTGCAACCCCGACTCTGGTTGAGTCTCCTCTACCTCTTGGTCTTCGTTCTCTATCAGTGGACGATCTGTCACTTCGTACGAGGAACTCAATTCGACCTCAATATTGCTGTCAACAAGACCATTTTTATCTAGATTGGGGCTTTCCATTTCGCTTGCGTTCGATGAAATCCGTTCTTCTGGAACCATATCCAGCTGACTGGACCCCATCTTCAGAAATTCGTTCGGCTCACCATACTTTGAAGACTGGCTGTTTATTTTCGATTTTTCCTTATGATCTGCTTCGAACTCGTTATCATCAGGTATCTCAATTGATTGGGGGAGTTGAGTCCCAAAACCTACATCTTCTTCGCTTTCTTCATCATCTTCCAAAGACTCAGGATTCTTTTGCTCTAGAGACCCCACGAGAGACTCAGACGATGAAGTAATTTTTTTATACTCTTCAATCACTATCGTCCCACTCTCATAATTCTGAGAAATAGTTGCCTCAATTACAGACGTTTGCAACTCCGCTTCTTCGACGTCTTCAGCGTAACTGATTTGACTTTTTTCTATAATGATTTCATTGATGTCACTGTTCTGGTATGATATATCAGTGACTTTTAATATTGAGGTTTCCACAAAGTCGTCAACAAAGTTGACTGACTTTTGTTCCATGATTTCAACGTGTCTTATCGGTTCCCTGGATGACGACACGCCTATATCATCAGGAAAGACCTCCACTAACGGTTCATCATCCTCTGCATCAATTATATCTTCTTCATCAGCAATTTCGATAAGTGGCAAATCCGGCAAGTTAAGATTCTCTTCTGCATCAATACCGTTACTACTATTATACTCTTGATCATCCAGGAAACTATCGTATAGTTCAATCATAGGAGAATCTGTCATGCTAAGCTCCTGCTCCAGCCCCAAACCATCCTCAATTTCGTTGATCCACGGTTCTTGTCTGCTGTCATTGTCTTTGTCTAGCATTTCTGTCTTTTCGGACTTTCTAAAGGTTTGATCCAACATCCTCTCCCCGCTTCCAATATTGGAGCTTTCTTTATTAGAAAGAAGTTCTGTGCTTTTAGGAATATAAGATTCCAATTCGTCAACCCCAGGGCCTTCTGGAACATCGGCCTGATCTGTTGTATTCTCGAGCATTACGTGGTGAACAAGTGGTGTTGCCGACTTCATTCCGCTGTCGTCAACAAGCGCTTCATCTTTTGCTGTATCCTCCGTGTCATTTGTACTTCTGAAGTTAAAATGAGCATCTCGCTGAGACTCTATACGCTCTGTCGAAGCGAGAGAAGCTTGCGACACGGCAATGAGATCTGCATCAGTCTTATTACCTAATTCTGTTTGGGGTTGCGCAGATTTGTTTGAAGCGTCCTGCATCCTCTCATCGTATACTTCGAATTTGTTATTTGAAGAGCTATCTATTTCAGGTGCGCCGCCGTTCTGATTTTCTTGTATACCTGACTGAGATCGTTCGGCGTTTGATTCATCTTCTTTATTACTATTAGTCTGTTCCGATACTGTATCAGTTTGCTCAGTTGTTGAGATATTAGTATTCTCGTTGGATAAAGAATGGTAAGGAGGCAAAATGTCCTCACCCTCGGGTTCAGGGGCTACTTCTAGAGCGACATGGTGAGCAGGAACATCATGAGTTGTACTCTGACTTTGCTGTGCAAACTCGAGAATATTTGGTTCTGAAGTCAGTCCATATATGGATTGTTGCTCACTCTCTTCAGCACTTCCTAGCTGTGTTACAGCCGAACTATCCATGGCGTTTCTAGATTCCGGATTTGAGATCTTCTCCAACAAAATGTCTTGATAAAGCTTTGATTGTGCTTTCTGTAGATTCTCAGCCTGTCTATCATGAGGATCTTCGGTACCGATGGCCTGGGGCTCCACATCCGCAACGCTTCCCACTTGCGTGACAACACTAATATCATCTCTCAAGTTGGGTCGCTCTTTATAATTTGAACTGTTGGCAACGTTATCTTTCGCAACTTCAGCAATAGATTTTCGGCGCATTAAATCTTCATAGAGCTCGTTTTCGTCAACCAACATCTTTGTGTCAGCGGGCCCTTCTGGAACAAGCATGTTATTCACGTCATTTTGGGTTACTTCGGTGTAGCTGTTTGCGGGAGGAGAGCTCACTACAGATAGCTCTGAATCTTCGTATTGAGTATTGGGCCTATTTAGGGTTCCCAAATCATAGGTGGGTTCGCCAATTGTAGATGTCGCTTTCTCCAAACCAGCATGACCTGTCAGTGAGCCAGTTCCATCGTCATAAATGTATTCAGACGAAGAACGACTATGCTTTGATTTTTTCGGAAGTGGCCCAGCAAGTTCTTCTTCATATTCGAATATAGCTCCGGAAGAAAAAGAATCGTCTGCAGATGGCTCTAATGGTCGCCGAAAACTCATTGGAGTTGTGTTCCACACATTTGAATTACTACCAGATGCTTCATGCTGCGATATAGCTGTAATATCTACATTTGCAGTAGACGGATCCGCATCGGAAATAGGATTCTCGGCGACTTCAGTTTTCGATAAAAGTTTGGAGTCTATAAGATCGGCATCCGGTTTTGCCGAAATTGTAAATGGCTTTTGATCATTGATCTAAGCTATAGTAAGAAAACGGTCTTGTCATAAAATAGTAATATTTTACCTGTATCAAAAGCTTCTTATCCCAAATACATCGCCAATCAGAGTCTTCCTTTGATTTGTTTTTGTCGTCGTTTTTGACCACCTTCGAGCCACTTAATGCAACTTTGACATTATCTCCAATTTGCAGCTTTTCTTCCACGCCCTGTCCAATAGTTCTGCCTCGAAAAGACAGTTTGATTTGTCCCTTGTCTAATCTTTTTAAAACATCTGAATCAGACAACAGTATTGCAAACTCGTGTCGATATGAAGAGTATGGCCATACTAGAGAAACAACACCTGATACAAATAAGTTCTGTAAATCTGATGACTCGTCCAAATCATTGATCGAAATGTTCCTAATTGTCTCAAATGAGCCTGGCAGTTCGAAATCAGTCAGATCAGAATTGGTTAAGCTCTCATCTGCCATCATCGAACGTGAATCAATTTGAGCTAGACTTGACGGCACGGTAAAAACTCAAGTTCTCAAAAAGTTATTAATAAATAGCCACCAAGAGATATGAGCATACAGTTCAAAGACAATGCAAATTAATTGAAAATGAACACCTGATCTTAATCTGCATAGATCTCAAGTTTAATGACTGCAGATATATGTCGTAAGAGATCTGTCAGCGTAATCAACTTTTCGAGTTTGCAACTTTGTAGAAAAACACTGCTAACTTCTAGAATTTGTGCTTTTATCGCTCACAGATGATATATTCTTCACTTGTTCCGAAGCATGTAAAGTTGATGTAGCTTCTTTTCATATGCTTCGGAAGTCTAACCCCTTACCCTCACATTGAAACCAACGTGAGAATGGCGTGAACAAGACCGACCCAGGCAAAGGAGCTTTTTCTCAACACAGAAAGCAGTTTTGCAAATTACTGAAGTTTATACAAACCGTATGTGGTTAAAATTTCTACAGTTTTTAATGAATATATCTATTTTTGAAATACATGTTGCTAGTCAACAATGCCTTTCATTATTGAGAATTACTTAACTCAGCTAACTTCAAATATTCTCGACGCGTTTCAAGCAACAACTGACAATGTAGTAAGGCAATATTAATTGTGAACAAAGCAACGGTAGCAAAGACAGCTTAAATAGACAATAAATGGTACTAAGACAAAAATAGAATAGTACAATAGAACCCC